>VXBW01007750.1:102802-175687 GCA_013400375.1 Thinocorus orbignyianus
AATCTGCTCATGTCAGCAGATCAACAACCCTAAAAACACACTGGTCAAAATCTAAAGCCTGTCACATTGAAACACAGAGTGCTTGAAAAAAAATCTAAGCTTAACATTTCCCCCCTCCTTTAAAGGCAGAAAAAATATCCTATTCTAATATGGACCTTGAAGGCCACATTCAACCCTAGAGTGAGATTTCATGGCCCAATTGTGAAACCTGGCATTTTGAGGCTTATGTTAGATGCATCAGCATGTTAATGACACTGCTGGGATCCGGTGCATGTTAATAAGAAACAGCTGCTTTCCTTTCTAGAGAGCATGTTCATTTATAGTTTTGAGAATAGAATCATAGAACGGTTGAGGTTGGATGGGAACTTTAAAGGTCACCTGGTCCAACCTTCAGCAATAAGCAGGGACATCTTCAACTAGATCTAGTTGCTCAGAGGCCCCTGTGACCTGATCTTGAATGGTCCCACCTCACTGGCCACCCTGTGCCAGTGTTCACCAGCCTCATGGTAAAGATGCTTTCCTTGTACCAGGCCTGAACATACTCCCTCTTTAAGACCCATCACCCCTTGCCCTATCTCTACAGGTGCTACCAAAGAGTCTGTCCTCATCTTTCTTACAAGCAAACACCTGTAAAGTATTGAAAGGGCATAAGATGGTCTCCCTGGAGCCTTCTCCTCTCCTGACTGAAGACTGCCATCTCTCTCAGCCAGCCCTCAAAGGAGAAGTGTTTCACCCCTGTGATCATGTTTGTGGCTATCCCCTGGACTCGCTCCAACAGGTCCATGATCTTCAGGACTGAGTGCATCTCCTTTCTCATATATTTCTCAAGGCAAAAGGCAAGAGGGCAGGGACAGGTAGAGGAACAAATCAGCAGCCAGCAAGAATTCTGAAACTGCAATATAAATATTATAAAACCTGCTTGTAATGAAAGTATTTTTCATCACAGAAAAAAGACAGCGATTGCCTACAATCCACATATTACTACACACACAATATATCACTGGGGAAGAGCTTTCTTCTCTTACAGTCCTCTTCAGGCTCGGTGTCCTCAAATCCAGTAATGCCTATGGCCGTAACAGTTTTCTCTGTTGTTTTTTTTTTCTGTTGAACTGTCTCTCTTGGACCTCCTGTGTTTGGTTTACTTTTCTTACTACAGAAGGGAAGAGTGAGGAGGGGATCTGATCACCACCTGTAAATTCTTATGGGGCAGGTGTCCAGAGGATGGGGCCAGTCTTTTTTCAGTGGCGCCCAGTGACAGTACAAAGAGGTAACAGACACAAACTCAAAAATAAGAAGCTCTATCTAAACAGGAGAAGGAACTTCTTTAGTTTGAGGGTGGCAGAGCACTGGATCAGGCTGCCAAGACAGGTGGTGGAATCTCCAGCTCTGGAGACATTCAAAACCCCCCTGGACATCTTCCTTGCAACCTGCTCAGGGTGGACCTGCTTTGGCAGAGGGGTTGGACTAGCTGATCTCCAGAGGTCCCTTCCAACCCCATGTCATTCTGTGATTCTCTCATTTTGGAGGATTACTACTATGCTAAAAAACTTCAAACTGTACCAGGATACAGTAATCCATACCACGGCTTCTCCAGACCACTCCTTCAGAGACCAGTTTCTTCTCCATTCCCTCAGTGACTGGTGCTCAGATATTTAATTCCACCAGCAAGTACTGAGGCCGCATATGCTCTTAATTAGCAATGACCTATTAGATGATACCAGCCATAGGTGAAACCCTGGCCTCATTGAATCAATCAGAATACTGCCTTTATCTTCAATGAAGTCAGGACTTTACTTAATATAAACAGTTGTAGGTCCATTTGTAGCAAGTACTAAGTTAAATTCCACCTAAAATTACATTCACGCCCTTCCTTTGAAGCCCTGTCCTCTTTCTGCTTTAAGTTAACTACATTTCAACTCCATACCAGCACCCTTCCCACATATCCTGATTTTCCTAATAACCAACAAAATGGGCTCTGATTACTTTTTCCTCTTCTCCTCTGAATCCAAAGAAAATTCCAACATAAATGTTTTCAGGCAGTCATAGAGATATGGCCACAGACTGGCAAGGCTTTAGCAGGACAAAATGCTGTGATTGTGTGCTTGGCCTTTCTTATAGAGCAGAGCAGAGCAGCTGTCGTTCCAGCAAGCAGTGCTGTCAGCCTTCACAAAAGAAAGTCATGTAAATGTCAAGTCATAGGTATAAAAACAATTCTTCAAAACAGCGTCTGTATATCTCAAAAGCCTGCCTAGCTGTCACCAGTGAAAGTACCATAAGGAATGATGCAAAAGCCTGTTTAGGACAAACAAAGTTTTTGAACTAAATCCAAACTTCTCTGGGAGATCAAGCCACATCAGTCTCTCCTTCAGAAGGAGAATCGCATCCTCTTCAGCGAAGCGAATGCCGGTCTTAGTGCCTTATCCGGAATCACTATTGTTTGGAGGAGAGCCAGCCCCATTCACAAGGTGCCCATCGAAACGCCATATGCAGGCTATCTCCTGAACAAACAACTCCCAAATTAGATTGCAATTTGGTTGTGATAAAGGCATAGAAGAACAATGCATCATCCCTTCCCCAGTTTGGCTTACCCAGAACGAACAACTCCACAGTAGACGGGCTGCCCTACAGAACAGGTTGTCCCTGAGCTTTTGCCCACTCAGACAGGTCTCCGCAGCAAGAAACCACCTCCTTGGTGCAAGAGTCCCCCTCTTTTCCTTCGCCAAGACTATTAGTACATAAGCACTCTCCTCTCCATAGACATTTCCAGGTAGGCTGAGAGATGCTGCTTATAGAAGCTTTCAGTAAATGAGCAGTAATTGCAAAAGGCCTTTTTCTGACCCTGCATTATACCATGGACCAATCATGTGCTAAAAGTGACCATATAGTAAAGGACGCAGTAAGAGTTGAAAAGCAAGTGTTCATAGGGTTTCCAGTATGCCCTCCTAACAAGGCACTGTGAATAGATGCCTAATTAGAGCAACAGATATTTAAGACTGCACTCCTGCGTGCAGGTATTATGAAGAGTCACATTCACAGAAAATTAGAGTTTTGGAGGATCCTGTAGGCCTATATGAAGAGAGAAGAGTTATAACAGACATAACATCTACAGCTGCTTCTGCTCATTGACAAAAGTTGCACTTGACAGATGCTAACTTTCAATACCTGGTATACTGGCCTGACAAATTGCCAATCCCTGGTTTCCAAGTGAAGAAACGAAGGAATATAAAGATACAAACTTCTCACACTGATAGCAATGCAGATTAATAACCACCACCTTCAGCAAATACAAGTACTCCTAAAAATCCTGAGCTGACCTTCTGGGTCACTCACTGCTCCACTGATACCAGAGAACTTGTTGCAGGGAAAGTCTTTAAAATCACATCCAACTCCACAATAAACACAAAGAGAGGTTTTATCTTTCCTGCTTTTCTGTGGATACTGTCCTTGAATCTGATCTTTGTAATGGTTAGGAAGTATTACCACTGAAACTCACATGGGAGGAACACCTTTACAGGACACATATCTTTTTCTCTGTCCTCTTATTCTCATCATGTTTATCTGTATCACATGATGACTGAATCAAGCATTGCGTTATAGTTTCAGCTAAGCACGTATTACTACTGTTTTCTAGGGTTATATAGGTTTGTTAAAGTCTTACACATCTTGGGACCAGTGAAACCATAGACTGTCATTCCAAAAAGCCACCACAGGCTCAGTGTGTTGGCATGGGCTCAGTGTGGGTACAAGGCACAGCTCTAACGTGAAGCCAGGACCTCTCCTCATACCACACTACCTTCCCAACCCAATACAAACCTGACGTGACTGTTGATTCTTGTTTTATAACTATCAACACCAATGACATGTTAGAATATAGCTATGTTTGCAACTGTAAATGTACATGGCATCCTAAATGCTCTCATAGTAGGATCTTCTAAAATGGTGCCATACACTGTGCCACTTCTGCTGAATACACCCCTCCTGATGCACCTTTACGTTTCACTGACCTTTTTTCCCCATGATCAAATCACATCTGCAGGACACGGTCACTCTATGATTAAGGAATATATTAATGATTTACTACTACACTAGTACTCATTTATATTATATTGCTTAGTAAAATGAAAACACTGAGATTGTTTATTGATCTGCTTTTAAAAAAAACCTTATAGCCCCAAAAGAAGTAAAGAGGGAAGCTAGACTTTGGATTTTACTCAGATTAGTGAATTACCATACCCAACAGATGTAGATTTGACAAGGTAAAGATTTAAAATATCACTTCTTGCCACATCAGTTGCCTTGAATCCACTGGTTACGTATTTCACAGAGCATGTTTGGTGGCTAGTGACTGAAAAATCAGGTATTTACTGCAAGTGCAATACAAAGCTAGATGCCCAGCTGATGGCATACAACTCTAAAAAACACAGCCTGGGCCACAGAGAAAAAAACCAACACACTAAAGATTTCCTTTCAGTGCATGGATTTCATATGAATGTGACAGCACAATTGCGTCAACCAGGATGTTTACGGAACAGATTTAACATTTTTTTTTAATTCTTATATTCAGGAAATAAAGAGACACAGAAGAACTGAAACCAGACAGAAACCATTGCCTTGCCAAGAGGCATGTATCAGTGAGATTCGTATTGGTGGGCTCTGATGTTCAACATCAAGGGAAAGAATGAAGGGAAGAGATCCTGGCACGAGGCTGTGTGCAGGGAAGCTGTGGGCTCTGCCCAGGATCTGGGCTGCCCCTTCCCTGCCCCACCATGCACTTCTAGTCTAGATGCAAGTGATTCTTGCCATCTTACAGCTACCACTGCATGTATTGGAAGTCTACCTTCGAACAAGTCTGTTATAACCTGTTCGGAAACATCTGTCCAGAGCTGTTGCCACCAGTGCCACTCTGGTGTGGTGATGTGGGTTTAGAGGCTTCCACTATCTGTGTTCCAGAACCATCTCAGCCCCACTGAGTCTAAAATTGGTATATACATTTAGCCCGTGGCTCAGAGACATGATTTTTCTCAAAAAGGATGCGAGATGGAGGTGGAGATTAAGGAAGCACAAAGTTAAAAAGAAAAAAAGGATTAACTGCACATCGATCAAACAGAAAGGCATGCCGTTACACAAAGAGCTGAAGCTGGTACTATTGACAGAAGACTGAAGATACTTGTATTAATGTTTTGTTCCAAGCTCTTGCGTGTGCTAGAAGCCATGTGTAAACTTTCCTACATGGAAGAGCCGATGATCTGTCACTGCAGTTGAGCTACAACACTTTTGCCCCTAGGTGAGTATGATTTTGAGTATGATTTATATTTTAGGTGGACTTACCAGGCAGAGACCATCCTTGTGGACAGCAAAAGGGATGGATTCATTTGAAACTCAACAAATTATGATTGAAGGTGGGTAGGAAAAAAAGCACTCAGATTCTGAAAAATCTCTTGGGAAGTGGTGAGGGGGAAGGGCTCAAAGAGGTAAGATGCAAACAGGAAGACTTAGTCAGAACAGTCAGACAAACACAGGAGTGACCATCACATGACTCAGTTGTTCCAAAAGCCAGAAAGAATTAGGGAATGTGGTAGGAGCACGTGGCCAAAAGTTTGCAACACCCACCAAAACGTTGAGTCCCCCACAACTGATGGTGTGAAGAGGAGAAGGTTTGTGGCTTTCTGCAGAGCCCTACAGACTGATACTGGAGACAACCGGCCTTTGAAGGAGAGAGTTTCAGAGGAACGATGGTGATGACCTTAATAAGCAGCCAGGATACTCATGTGGAAAACTTGTTTAGAAAGAGAGGAATGAACACCGAGCAAACAAGTGTTTTTTGCAGTAGTCAAGGTGCAAGATGAAGGAGGAGAGCAAGGCATGGTGTTTTAACTGGTGACACACACTGAAGGCATGTTTTTGCTGCAGAGAAGGAAGCTGCAGTAGCTGTCAGCAGCCGAGATGCCTAAGGAGGGGAGTGACCCTCAGGGTCACGAGTCTGAGCGACAGGGAGGATGTGGCGTTATCAAAATCAGAAGTGAAGAGAGATTCGGAAGAAAAAAATGAGTTCTGTTTTGGCCAGATTAGGAATGATCTGAAGGCAAAACAACCAGGATTATGTGTCAGGGAGGCAGTCAGATATGCAAGACTAGACAGAACAGAGCAGAGGGTTTAAAGAGTTATTGGCAGAGAGACGATAGCCAAATCCGTGTAACTGGATGTTGTCATCCAGGGACATGTGTATAGAAATCTTCAGGCAAATCAAGGAGCGACTAAATCCCTTCCTTGTCACCTCACAGTGGTTGCTACCTAGTTCCAAAAGAAATTATTTAAAATAGTGCTGCAAAAACATGCATAAAAAAACCTGTCTCTCCATAAAATCTAAAGATCATACTGTTTCTAAAATTAGGGCAACCACTAAATGAAAGTTAACCTGAACAATAACTTTAGCTAAACTTCAGGTCACATGCATTTAATATAATGAGATGAAGAATATGAAAAGGCCATTCATAATGGAATTCATCGAGTTAGGAATGCCATGCTTAGCTGCCTTATAACATATAATTAATGATCCTATAAAAATCCAGCAGTACGAACTCTCCCGGCTGCCCGTAGAACCGTTCTTTATGCTGGGTAGGGCAAGCAAGCATCTGCTTCCACAAATACTGCCCTTTGAGAAGCTGAAAAGCTTTTTTTTCCCCTGCTCCATCAGGGACCACGCTGCCATTTCCTCGACACGCTGAGCTTTGAACCGTTACCCAAATCAGACTATAGCATTTGGCAACCCAGTACACATCTGTCATGATAGACTGGTTATCGGTGAAATGTTTGAGAAAAAGTCATTAACTCTTTTCCACTCCTTCTAATGCCCCACCTTCCTCTAGATTATTTATAATCCCCACTAAACCCACCCTCTGTTTATAGCCTTTTAACACAACAGAGAAATATATACTGTCTGGAGATCTGTCTTGTTTTATACCACTCCCAACCATTTGGTACAACAAAAAGACGTTCTCTCTCCATCAAAAGGCCTGATCCCTCCTGAAGCCTTGATGCTCAGATTCAAGGTTAAAGGATTAAGGCCTGAAGCATTGAGTACCAGAGGAAAGGAAGCCAAATATCAAAAGAAACACAAAAATCAATCCTCTTCACCGCAGGAGCAGTGTGAAGAACAAATCAGCTGGGCTGAATCTAAAATTTTCTCTGCGTGGCTCTCAAAAATTAGCACTGTTACAGGCGTAATGGGTAGTTCTGCAGAGCCTCAGCACCCATGCAAAGCCACAGAGTTCAGCTCAACGCACGAGTGCAGTCTGCAAAGTTTTATGCCAGAATAATTCAGTGGCAAATACACAAAGTCCACTTCAGAGAAAGCGAGAGCTGGAAAGGGAGGCAAGAGCACGCGTGCCGTTATCTTTATATGTAGTCTGTATATCTGCAAGTGGCAGAATCTAATATTTACTAGAGTTTGCCTTTTGCTTCAATTCTCTGTGTGCTGAAGCACAGCCAAGGTCACAGGAGGGGCGGGGGGGAGTGGGTTTAGCTTAGTGCAGCTGTAATCATGGCCAGAACAGCAGGGTACAGAGGATTTCTTGCTTAACTTTGTAATACCAATAGCTTTTGTTCTTAGTCCTGCCCCATCAGTTCTGATATAAGCTTTTAAACGGCATGAAAGTTGTGCGGGTGGGTTTGAAAAAGTCTTCTAATTTAAAACTACCTTCCAGAACATTTTGTTTGGTAAGATTTTTCTCAACTTTCCCAACTGACAAATTTCTGGGACATATGAATATCTAGATTAAACATAATTTTCTCTTCGTCCAAGATCACATATAAAAATAAAAACTAACCAAATGATACGTCTGAAAAACTAATCAAGTCCAATTTATAAAAATAGAAGTCAGGTTTTCAAAATTCAATTCAGGCAGTAAACTAGCAGAGTCTAGATTTTCCTGTAAAGGAGGCATCTGCAAATGACTTGCAAAAATGTCTCTCACTGTCTGCAAGTGTTGGCAAGGAACAAACTTCTTCAGGAGATGCATGAATTTTAAATATTTCAACCCAAAGGGAAATAAAAAAGCCTCAGCATTTATACTGATAGGTGATATTACAGAACCATACCCATGCAGAAGACTGGCAGGAAATGCAAGTTTTGTGGAAAAAAAACCCAAAGTACTTGGGTTTTAGCAAGCCCGTTTTCACCGCTTGCCGTCCTGTGCTTAGCAGCGTTTCTAACGCCAGAGCTCCCATGCTTTTTGAAGGCCTCACCCACAGGCTATGTTCATCTGCCTACAGCAACTGGTGATGGTATCTCCTACTTGAGTTCCATATCTCAAGTCTACGAGTAGACTCAAGGTTACTTTGGAGTGTAATGGAAATGATGTAATGCTGCGGTGTGCAGCATAGGTGATCACGAGAACAGAATCAGCATAATTCAGGTAAATTTAAGACAGGCAGCTTCAAAACCCTGCCACAGTCGAAAGTAAACCTGAAAATTAGATTAGTGAAGCAACCGGGTCAGCGGAAATGAACTCCTTGCTCCCCAGCCTGATAAGAATCACTGCCTATCTTAAAAAAATAAAAGTATGCACAGATCTATGGAAAAAATTGCCATTCCCTCCACTCCCTTTCAGCAATAAGCTTTACAAAAGCCTTCAAGCTTTTGTAACAAAGTGCAAGAAAATCTACCTCCTTCAGGGTGTGCACATGGCACTTATAAAGCAAAAATGTATATCTAACCCCAACTATATTCTCCCATTACTTTAGAACAGACTCCGGGCAGACATCTGTTGAAGGGATGCTGTGCCTACGGATAGCCAGAAAACACCATGAGAGAAATTAAAACTCATATCTGCACCTAATTCAGCATTTGCACTATTGGCAGATCTGCAAGCACTTTTTTTTTTTTTACCCTGCCAAACAAGTGTTCGCTCCACAAATATCCTATCTAAAAATGATACAAACTTCAACATAAAATTATCTGGAACAAGAAAGTAACTTGGGCGTTAAAAGGAGCACTAACAAGTGGGTAAGCGGCTTCCAGATACACAGATTTTATGGGCCATTTGCAAGCACAGTTGATTTCAGCCCAATTTAATGTGCCAGTCTGCCAAAACAGCAAAGAGATTTAAAAAAATCCCAACAAACTGTATTCAATACAGTCGTAAAAGCTGGCTTAGTACTGTATAGATGCACCTCAAGAGACCAAGGATAACTCATAGATGAGATGAAGCCTGGGAGGTCTTTGGACAATGAGCCACTTATGGCACTGGTGAGGGTTTCTCCTCCAGAGGCTTAAGACAAGAGTAAGGAGGTGACTCACACCAGCATGAAGAAGAATTTACAAAACCACTCCAAACAGGAAATAAAATGTGTGCTACCACTGCCATGTTTTTTTAACTATTGGTTCCCTTCAAAAATGGGAGTGACTGGGCCAGTGCAAGTCAGGTCAGAGGTGGCAGAGCATGTGATTTGTATTTTATTTTTAAATTATTTGGAAGGGGGAACTGTCTGAACAAAACTGGATGTGCCTGGGACAGCAGGGGGAGCTGCGAGTCTGCGTTCCTCTGCACGTCTACTTAATTGTGCTGAATATTTGGACAAAAACACGGAGTACGCTTCCACATCACCATAGAAAGATGCCTGCATGTCTAACAAGCTTGCAAAAAATAAAAATAAAAATAAAATAATCAAGTTCGTAACAAAGCATTAAACAAGGAGCAAGAGATAATTGTCACCTTCTCTCACAAGATAATAAAAATAGTTACACCATAAACATAAAAATCTTTTAAAAGACCCCTGACAGCATTCCCTCCCGGAACTATCACCATAGCAATGAATACTCAAATAGGGGGAAAGTAGTGCTGAATTCTGTGTTTGATATTTTCAACTAACTAAAAATACAAACTGGGGGGGAAAAAAACCACACACGGGTGATACAGAATGAAGCACACAAACATAAAAAGCCTTCAACGAAATTAAAGGTGGCAAATTCCACCTGCAAATCTTTAATGCTCCAGGAAAGAAATCCTTTAACCAGGTAGCATGCATTGAAGGAATGCTGCAGATAGCTGTAAACCCATCCGATAGCTGCTGTATCCAACAATTTCTATTTATAACATTTTGCACAGGTCAATGTAGAGGCGCAGTGGCAGCATTGTGTGAAATTTGAGGAAAAGAGGTGTGTTAGAGAGAAGGTGCTAGGAAGCTGTACCAGCAGAGCCATACAGGAAACCCAAGAATCAGAAAAGCGTGGTGCTTTGTACGGTTGGGTTTAGGTGCCCAGCAGAGCTCTGGAGAGGGGTGCTTGCCAAGCAGCAAACCGTTACCTTCTCTAGTTGGTGCTATTAAATAGGTCTTATTTCCATGACATTCAGAGCCAAAGCTAAGATTAAATAAAGGAGAGAAGAGTGGATTGTTTTAAAATTCCTCTCCCCGCTGCAGACGTCAGGAGCACACACAAAAGCAGGTGCCGGGTGTATTGATCCTACTGAATACGCATGGAGTGGGTACTTGAGCATGTACCGAGCATCTGCGCCTGGGAGATGGAAGGCACTTTGTAAAAAGCTGTTTTATGCTAAACAAATGCATCAGGTTATGTTTTTATTTTGAATATTTTAAAGGATCTTGCATGCTGGGGCAGGTTTGAAAAAGAATTGTATGGACAACTTGCCATTAATTACAAGCTACCATCTCCATAGCTGAAAACTGGCCGTGGGCTCACTTCGGAGCACTCTGAGGGACTCAAAACCATCCTCAGTAAAACCTGCTCTGACTGCTGCATCTTAGAGAACCGGAGACCCTGAAACTGAAGACTCTTCAGGCCCCAGACCCCATCCCAGCTGCAAGCAGGCAAAGAGACAGACACATTTCTTCCCAACAGCTCCTCAACGTACCCAGCAGGAAAGTGACAGATTCGGCACTGCCAATTCGTACCGGGATCATCCAAAGAGGCTGGGATGGACAAGGCTTAATGACTTTGATAATGAAAGAAAAAACATAATGACACATTTAGAAGAGAAAACAAAAGAGGCATCCATTAGCAAATTTGGCTATAGTTTGTAGTAGTCCCCAAGAAAAAAGTTTTTCTTTTCGTTGACACACTATGACCAAAATCTGTACTAGACATCAAACTCTGTACTGTATTTGCTCATGGAATATATTTATTTTTTTTCTTTTTCAAGGAGGGAAAAAATTAATCCCTACAGGAGACGACAAGATGCCTTTTAAAGTACATATCTCATTTCTGACTACAATTACCTTTCAATAGCCTGGCACAGCTGCACGCTCCTATTTGCTTTTTGTTTTTCATTAAGGGCTCCTCTATTATTTGTACCCATCCTATAGCATTTGTGCCTGGCAGTGATGCATATTCCCTTGCCTACGATTCTTCCCACAGATAGTAGAGAATAAATTGCAATTAGATTTTCTTAATTGTAGATAATTAACTCAAAATGAGCTGTTAATTATAAAAAAACCTATGTTTTTCAGTTCTTGATTATATTATTTATTTTACTTCTAAACTCTAATACCTCACTTCAGCAAGTTTAGTATTTTAAAAGGACTTTCACCATTTCCTTTAAAATACCGGAGTACTTTTAAGTTAAGTTTTGCTTATTTGAAGACTGAAATCAAGTTTCATGCTGTGAGATTTGCTAGAGGAGCTCTCACATATGAACTGGAAGTCAGAGAGGACTGGTTTTCTGTTAGGGTTCTGATAGCATTTGCTCTAACAAGAACAGGTCAATTAAAAAGCAAATAACAACAACAAAAAAAAACCAACCAAAACCAACAAACCCAACCAAAATAACAAAAAAAAAAGGACACTGCTAAAAAAGAAATTATATATTCCTACCAGCTCTTCCTCCCTTCTAAGCTCTAGCCACACAGTTTCACGGTCTCTCTTGATACTGAGGAAAACAACACTTACATATTCCAATGCATAAAAGAGACAAATGGACTTGTCTTCCGTAGCCTCTTTCAGCCTTACATTAGAGTAAATTATTTAGGAAGCATTCATCTGTTAACCTTTACAAAACTGAAGATGGCATACAGGAAGAAAAAATTCCAAGTGTTTTGCTGCCAAACTTTGGAACCAGCTGGCATGGCAATTTGAGACTGTACGAACACATATTAACTTTGAAAAATTACAGTAAATTAAGCCAAGGGAATGAAGAGAGGGTGGGGAACCTTTTGAAATCTGGAACTCTCATTTTGTTAACGGCACAGGTTTTCCTCATTTTCCTGTTGGGCTACATAGATTTTTGCAGGTTTTTGGCAAGCTGTTGCCAAGAAGCCTTACAGATGTTCTAGGTTACATTTTTCCTTCAAGGGGCTTAATGCTACTGCGTCTTAAACGTATGATGACTCTCTATCTCTTTTGCTACAGTGATCACACTTTGATCACTTCAGTCTGTGTGAAAACCAAACAAAAAACCATCAGAATACGAAGATGATATGCCAGTAACTCACAGCAGCCAAATACCTGGTTAAGCAGTGAAGTATTCCAAGGAAACTAAAAACTCCTGCTATTCTGGAGAAAGAAGTCTTATCCCTTTCCAGTAAAGAGGGATCTCAATAAAATAAAATCAGTATCTCTTAATGTTTAAAAAAAAATAAGAAAAAAGAAAGTATTAGACCCCTAGATTATAAATAAATCAACAGTTCTGCCAGTATTCTCATAGTGGAGAGAAAAGATTATTTTAAAGTCTTCTCTTGTCACCAAATAAGGGCCCATTTGAAGGACAGCTGCTCACCTTGTCCACCAGACAGGGGATGCTTTGGTCAAAAGAACATCTATAGTTAGAAGCACAGAACAAGAAGCTGTTGCTTTTTGAGAAAGAGAGAGAAACCCTGTCAAATCCGCAGTTTTTATTTGTTGCTTTTCTAATAAGCCTGAATCTTCTTCCAGCAGTAACAGGAAATGCGGCAGGGTAGGACACAAAGAAAACACAATAAGGTATTGATTAGTTTTAAATGGCACACAAAATTGAGATAAAGAGCTAAATACTGGCCTCACTCTACTTTCAGATATTTCAGTGATAGCTTGCTCTGATCGTGCTGAAGCAGAGGTGCAACACAGTATTGTTTAAAAAACAAGTAACTGTCCCCGATTGTAAAAGATTGTTTCTATCTGGGAGTTAAAGGATAATGTATTTTCTACATCAGGTACAAATCAGGACAAAAGAAAAGTTCTGATCCTATTTGGAAAAACAGCAAGCAGTACCTAGAACAAAGAAAAAGAGCTAAGATTTTGTGAAAACTCCATTTTGCTTTGGGATAGGTTAGTGTCCTTAAGAGATGACACACAAAACCCGAGACATCTACAGGAAACCAGTTCCTAGACCCTGAGTAACAGCAGGTCAGCATCACTATTGAGTTGACTCAAAATGCAAGGGGCAATGAATTTTACCTTTCCTGCAGAAAAAAAGCTCTTAATCTGAAACAAACACACAAATACACTCAGCAGCCAACAACACACTGTCAAGAAGATGTAGAAACACTGTGAAGTACTCAGAAGTGAAGAGAGAAATTACCTTAGCCCCATGCTGTTGCTGTTCATCATCATAGGAAGTTCTCCGGGTGCTTCATCAATGTGCACATCTTCTGAAACATGTATGTGGTCTCTAAACCCGGACAAGTAGAGAGAAAGGTGAGGTAGGTGTCTACAAATAAGGCATTTAATCACATTAAACACAGAAGTTTCAAATATACTTTTGTATTGGAAGGTTGATTTATGTCCAGAGCCTTTGCTTCTAAGGGTTTCCAGTGGGAAAAAGATGAGAAAAATTTCGGTTACTGATTTGCAAGGACCTCCTCCCTCAAGACAGCGGTCACAATATCCAAAAGCAGACATCCCCATTGGGCTCAGGATGCAGCTCCAGCAGCACTAGAGTTCAAAGGCATTATCTGTAAACTGCATGAAATGTAGAATTTGTTTGAGACAGTTGTGTCTCCTGAAACTATGGGCCCGCCAATGATGCTCCATTTTTAATGTACTACCCCACCTTTTTCTTTCTCTCCAACTAAGACAGAAAAGTCAACAGCAGAGCTACTTCTCCCTTTTTATTTGAATAAAATTCCCATTTCTGGGATTTACCCATATTTGTCCCTCTGGCGTGGCTGGCATAAGGAGTCACTGAGGGGTCCCCTTCCCTCCCCACGCACCGTTATTGACAGCAAAGCAATTATTTCACATGGAGAGAAACTGCAAACTGAAAGAAAGTACTTTGCTCACTTGAGGCTAAATAGGGAAATGTGGGAAATTAAAATGCAGTTATGATGCAGTGTGGCCAAAAAAGGGATCAATTCACACTTTCGCTAAAAGAGCTGAAAGTTAATAGCCAGTAATTACAAATGGTCAGACCTTTTACTTGTCATTCAATGACAATACTTTCGGCAGCTCAGAATGGACCTTAACCAGCAGCCCATCCATGCAATAAGGACAGACAAAAATAAACACTATCTGGAAATGGATTTTTGTTGTACTGTTGTTTTTTTTAAACTGTCATGATGTTAAGAGATGAAATAGGTTAGAGCCTCCTGACAATGAAGCAAAGGGTATTTGAGCTTAGCTAAACAAATTTTTATTGTTTGTAGTAGATAAAATTACCCTGTTACCAAGTGCAAAAGTGAATTATATACCCAAACCAAAACAGAACTGCGATGCCTAAGAGATTTACCTGTAAATTTCAAACATTTAATTCTAAAGAGCCTGAATGTTTTTTTTAAGAGCAAGCACATTATATTCTCATTGCTTTTCTTAGAAAGAATATGCCAAATGTGCTTTCACCTACACCTCTGAAGGGAGGTCATGAAAATACTGAGTCTGAAGATTAATCATATATGATTTTCTTTCATGGAATTCTTTTCGGTAACTAGAGCCCTGTAAACCATGAAGGGTTTGTTTGGTGGTTGTTTTGGTTTTTGGGGGGGAGGGGAGATGGGGCACAGGGAAAGAGGCTAAAATAGGCATAATGGCATTAACAAGCACATCATTATAGATATATTTAAGGTCCATTTTCTTCTGGGCTTATGATGGCTCAAATGCTGAAAAATATCCATTAGAAACAAAACCACCAAAAAACTCAGTCTGTATGTCCTTCATATTCTACTTGTTTGTCATTAGAGAAAGGATGCATGCATAGAATTAAAGTATTTGATGATTAAGAATCCATCTGTTCCTACTTAATTCTCACCTGAAGTCATAATCCTTTGTTTGTGACCTCAGTCATTTTCAACACACACAATTGTGATTGCCTTTAAGGCAGGCATTTTTAAAGCCATATAAACACATTATTTTCAATGTAAACCACAATCCAAGCCAACAAACAAAAGATCACCGAAATTACTCTTCCAGAGTTTGAAAAGTAACCAGGGGGCTGAGATTAAGCAAAGAAAGTGATATATTCCTCCATGGTGGCTACAATACGTGAACGTAGGAAGTGGGTCATGTAATGCAGACTCTCACGAGATGCTGTCAGCAGTTGCCATATTAAAGAAGTACCGAAATAAGCATCCTTGTGGAACCCTCATACTGCTTCTTCTAAAAGACTGCTACATTTTTTTCTCCACTGCTTTCCCCTTAATGCTGAAATGCTAGTTGGCAGCTGAGTTACACTGCCTAATTCACCTGGCTTTAACCTGCTCCCTTTCACTGTTCCTCTCCACTCCACTAACGTGGTACCAATAAACCAGTTTCTCCCTCCTTCCTAGAGATACTATTTACGTTGTCAGGAACACAACCTCATTTTACCTCACTTTCTGCAACAAGCTCACAGGCCTTTCAAGCCACAGCCCATATTTCTGTGGTTATTGCCTTTCACTGCTTCAAGTTTTAGGCATGTGTTGTGCCCTGGTCTTGGCATTCTCCCTTCTAAAATCATCATTGGGAAGAAAATGTCCTTGCTACACACAGCTCCCTTCTTTTCCCATACAGATGCGGGAAAAGATCTGTTCCATATATATATAAAATTATCTTCATCTTTTCTGTAAAACACTCTTTTTCCTAGCTATTCCTGAATGCCTAAGAAGGTGCAATAATTCAAAACTGACCTCTCCAAGAAAAGAAGGGGGAACGCTGCACCTATGTCATCCATGCTCACACTGCTCTCTTGCCAAATGTCTGTATTCTTTCAAGTGCACCCACTAAGATCAACCTCTCCTTTTCTTCTACTGCTCCTCTTTCCCTACCTACTCTTGTAGCACTGATTTTCTTGTGCCTTTCTTTCTACCACATACTGTTTTCCTCTGCTGCCTTCCACAGCTGTCATGCTGTTTCCCAACAGTATATGCTAATATACTAAAAAAGTCTCCTCTCCTCTAAATCACTGTTAGAGGGAAATTGTGCCACAGGTCTTGCCGATCTTATTTTATCCATTCCATTCTCCCACTTTAATTAACTACTGCCCATGTGCTCATTAGGGATTTCTTAAAAATTATAAAGCCCAAAGTCACCTGTTATAATCCATACGGGACTGGTATAGCTGCTGTTGTTTCAGGAGTAGTTTTGTTTCTTGCTTAGCCAATAGATGTTGGAGTCGTTCCTTTTCAATTTCCAGCTCCATTTTCTGCAGAAGCAGCTTCTGCCTTCGTTCTTCAAACAACCTTTTTGCCTGCTCTGTTTCTTTAGGCCCCGAGTCCACACTGTCATTCAGACCAGAAACTCGCAAGGGCCTCGAATAATCCCAGGTTTTGTGAACTGGCCCAGGGTGTCTTCTAAGATCCTGGCTGACACGGTGGCTCTCCACCACGCTCCCTGACATCCCTCCGTGCCTGCAGGCACAACTGCGACACCCTGGCTGAGGGAATGAGCTCTGGGATTCATTTCCTTTCCAGTCCGCCTCCTGATCTGGGTTTAGACAGCAAGGGCTCCTCTGCTTGGTGGGGGAAACCACGTTATTACACTTTCTGTGCAAGGCATTTTCTACCGCACGTTCCTTCGGGCACTCCTGATGGTTGTAATGGATTTCAGTCCCGTAACCCTGATTATTCCTGCATGGCTGAGACGAAGCAAGCCAGGCTGGGCTTCCAGCCTTTGATGCTCTGCTGTTCTTATAAAAAGTCTGAGGTGCCCTGATACCCAAGTAGGAACCATCCAGTTGCAAAGGTGGTTGTTGGCATGAGCTCTTCTTACTCGATATCTGCAATAAGAGAAACAATTTACTGTGAATTACTAAAATTTATCTTTGCTTATTAATTGCACTTGGCAAATGTGTTTTCTCAGAAACAGACTCGCTGCATCACGCTGATGGACATACAGCCAAACCTGAGAAAACGTTCATCAGAAACAGACCCAAATCTGCTTTCAAATCTACATTTCATTCCATCTACACAAGTATAATAAAAGTAAAACTACTGCCTGCAGGATCCTCAGCATAAAATGAGTCGCTTCAGAGTATCAAGTAGTTGTGAGCATCTAGGGTTACATAAAATCAACTTGAAGAGTGGCAAAAAACATGAAATGTTAATGTTTGAAAATGTTTAATTTTGAATACCGAGCCAAAATATCCATTCAGCCACTATAAATACTCTTTGATTGGCCATTACACAGCAGGAGATTTGATGTAAAACATTTCACCTTGCACTGAATGGGATATTACTTACCGCTGGAAATTTGATGAGAGTTTTTGAAATATCTTTACAGAAACACAGATAAAAACCAACTACTTTCTGTAAAAAATGGCTGTATATCAAAAGCTGTCATTTAAATACAAAACATGTTTAAATTCAGCTATAAACGTAAGTGATTTTTCAATTAAGCTGGGCAAGTGATTATGCTCTGATAAAACTCTTAAGAAAGAAAGCAACTATAATTCACATTTGTCAACCCAGTGCAAGCAAAATCTAGTGGTTTTGTTATACTCGTGGATATTATGCAACAGACATGAAAATCCTACTCACGGCCCGAAGTAGTATCTCTGCACCGTGGTTCATCTCAGCAGTTAAGCATTTGAGACTTTACACACATCAGAGCAGCAGTGAATTTTGCTAGACCTGTGCATTAATTTCAATAACATACTGAATTTAAACTCCTCCAGCCTTTGGGACCTCTCACAAAGATCTAATTTTTTTAATTATAGCAGCCAGGTTTTTTACAAGATAACAAAACCACTGCAGTGAAAATGGTTTAGCGGGGAAATTTGGTATCCACTGATAGAAAGAGAAGTATTATTTGCACTCTGGCAGGGCTTGCAATAAACAGGTATTGTCCCCATAGAGTGGGAGACAGTCAGCAAGCTCCAAAACACTCGTACTTAGGAATGCAAGCAAGCGTCCAGCGATGATTAGAAGAGAGCTGTAATCCAAATCTATGCAGTGTTTATATGTATAATTTAAATTCTTTTTTATAAATAAACAAAATACCAAATACACTCTGCTGCCCTTCAAGACAACCAATTACAAGTTTCTTGTAGACTTCACAGAATGTAAATTAATGTGGATTAGCACCTGAATGCTGATATTTTATTATTTCCAGTTTTGTGGATACAAATATATCCTCTCTGCCATGTGATTGAAAGCCAAGGATGTCATGTTTTGCCCCAAAGGGCCCAACGAGTCGGAGGCATTTGCATTAATGTCAGTACTAAATGTCTGAGGAAAGTCTGGTGCTTGGACTGGGTGAAAAGTGCAGGACATTAAAATATTTTAAAGTCACAGGGGTCTGGCAGGGCAAATGAGCAGAAATGCAACATGCTGCCAAAAAGATGGAGTTTTGTTATTTATTATTTGTAGCGTGGCATCCTTGTCTGCAATATTTTCTAGACAAATAAAGTCTACGAAGCCCTTTCATCTAAATTAGACGAGAGATAAGGAGATGACCAGCAAGAGGAAGAAATGTTACAGAAACGGGAAAGGAAGATAGCCCTGTGGTTACACTCTGTGTCTCATTTCCCACCTCATCTGCTTCTGCCAGTAAAGCATTTAGGGCACCAATGAAACAGGCTACCACAGTGACCAGTTTCCCAGCCCCCTTAGGGCAGCAGAAGGTGGCAGACCTGAAGGTGTTCTTAGATGATCATGTCAGAGCTGGCAGCTTAGGGTGGTCTACAGAAAGCATACACCTGCCCTTCTGCAGCCCATAAATGGGAGAAACAAAAGGAGCAAAACAAGAAGACTCAAAAGATGATAAAACTGAGAATTTCCTTATTTTAGCAGCTTGTTTTATTGACTGAAGAGACAAAAGAATGTTAAGGAATCGAAGCACATGAATGAAGATGGTACAAAATAATCACCAGGAGCAGGTTTAAGAATAAAGGCCCACGTCGCAAATTAACTTCATGGCTGAGACTCTATTAAGAGTCCCTGAAGGCCCTAAAAGAGAGGTACCAGTTAGCATTTGTTGACCTTGGCCACCATTAAATCTGCCCTGATGGTCTCAGAAATGGCATTGACATTTAAAGACTTCATAACAAGGCAGAGAAACTTTAATGTTATTTCACAGTTACAATATGTTTGCAGGGGGAAAAATTCTCATTAATGTCACTGAATGTGAGTGAGGTTTTTTTTATTTCTTTAGAAGGAGGAGGTCATGCTAGGCAGAAGACTGAGTTCCAACACGCCTTTGATGGCTACTCAGTACTTTACAGGGTCTAACCCCAAAGAGAAATTAATTATTGGGAGTCAGAAGCTAGTCAACAACATTTTTGGCAATTTGTGTTTTCCTGTTAATGGTTTAATTGAAAACTGCGACGGAATGGTAGAGGCTGTAGGGAAAATAGACTGACAGTTACACTTAGAAGGAATCACATAAGCCCAGAGCATGCTGTGACAGGTCTGTAAGATGCAGGCCAGGTAAAGGAGAACAACAAAAAAAAATTAAGAAAAAAAACCCCAAAGATCTATCTACTACCATGAGTCCAAAGCATAAGGAATTGGATAATTTTACAAGATGAGTTTGAGAAAGATATTGCCTATGGGACACATGGAAACCATGCTGGACCATGATGGAACAGCTGTGCTTTCCCCTCCGTGGAGCTCTTCCATGCTTGCTGTTTGGTATTTAAAGATACAACTTCCTTTAACTGAGGCTTAAACAAACAAACAAACTCAGACTGCTCCTCGCAACATATGGAGTTAATAAGACATGATCAGATGTGAAACTCTTGCACGTGGGAACAAGGAGATACTAAAAAAAAAAAAGTTAAAATAATCTTTAGAAGGGTTTAAAGAGGAAGACATGTAGGGAGCTCCACAAAATCTTTACCGCAATCCCAGTAATTTTTGCTTGGGGATTCAGAGCAGAGCTTAAACAAACATCCAGTCCTTAGAACTTCCTACAAACAGCGCACTGGTTTTATGCACGCAGCATTATCATCTCTGCAAATTCTTCTTAACTGCTAATTCAGAGCACTGGCAGAGGAGACGCGTTTGTAGGATGACTGCAGCAATGAGGGCTTTGAGCCGCACAGGATGAGCCAGTGACTGACCAGACCTTACAATTTCAACACAGACAAGGGCCTGACAGATTTCACTGGAACCTCCGTTTGTACAAAATCTTCAAGAAATAGCCCAAAGTGATCATGCAAGCTGCCACAGGTAGGTCGGCACAAACCAAAGCACAATCACAGTTGGGCGTAGAATGGCTGGAGAGCAGCCCTGAGGAGAAGGACCTTGGAGTGCTGGTGGATGAGAAGCTCAGCGTGAGCTGGCAGTGCATGCTGGCAGCCCAGAAAACCAACTGTATCCTGGGTTGCATCAAAAGAAGCGTGACCAGCAGGTGGTGGGAGGTGATTCTCTCCTTCTGCTCTGCACTTGTGAGACCCCACCTGGAGTTCTGTGTCCAGCTCTGGAGCCCTCAGCACAGGAAGGACATGGACATGTTGGACCAAGTCCAGAGGAGGCCCACGAAGATGATCAGGGGGTTGAAGCACCTCTCCTGCAANAAACTGAAAGAGGGGAGATTTAGACTGGATTTTTGGATTAAATTCTTTCCTATGAGAGTAGTGAGACACTGGAACAGGTTACTCAGAGACGTCACGGATGCCCCATCCCTGGAGGTGTTCAGGGCCAGGCTTTGGGGGCTTTGAGCAACCTGGTCACCACAGGAGATGTCCCTGCCCACAACAGGGTGTTGGAACTAGATGGTCTTTAAGGTCCCTTCCAAACCAAACCACTCTGATTGCCCTGAGAAGTCTTGCACTCTGTGGACAAAAGCTAGGACTGTGTTGGTATAATTCTTATAAATGCTGAGAGCATTTATGGCACTGGGTCTGTAGATTGTAGCTGAAACATTTTTGAATACAGAAAAAGAGAAAATGAACTGTGCTTACTGTACCTTGAGAACATTTCCCTAACCTGGATTTTCAGCCCTGGGGTTTCTCTTTGTGGGGGTCATAACAGATGGAGGAACATGCAAGTTCAGAACTAGGCCACTGTGCTGATCTGAGCGTGAACCTCGAAGGAAGCCAAGATGAGCAAACAGAAGCAACAACCAGAGGAGAAATACAAAGATAGAAAGATGAAGCAAACATTTCTAAACGGGCAAATGAGAGGATACCATACACAGGACAACCTTAAAGATTACTGAAAGCATGTATTAGTGACACGGCTGATGCACTCGCTGAGGTATACATCCTAAACCTGGAACTCGGTCACCAGTGTGCATCGTTGATGTGTGGGTCTCATCTGAGCAAAGCTTGCCTTTGGGTTTATGAGTCTATCGACAGTACAAGCCCTTGCTCTTGTCAGTAGAATGAGGAGAATACATTATAAATAAGCCTAGGTAGGATATCAGGGCAACAGGAATGCCACTTTGAGAACAATTATTTCAAATGATAGGACTATTTGAAGTGCATTTCTAGTGATTAAAGAGGTATTCCCTTCCAAGAGACTGTAAGAATTTATCAAGGACAATGTAAAAAGGTAAAGATTTTAAAGTAAATTAGCAATATCAACTGAAGTCTATCTTTTTATTTTTCTTTAAATCATGTAATCCTTTATTAAAATCTCTACCATAAGTAAGCTGATACCAGTCATTACAAAGTGCCCACGTCATAGTTCAGCAGCTGTCTCTGTCAGCACTTAAGATAAACACAGTAGGTAACTGGGAAGATAAGCTGACCATTTTTCAAGCGAGAAATAAAGCACCCTTCTCTGTAGAAATTATGTATAGCTATGATTGCCGTATTCCAACGAATAAAACAACTGGTGTCAAATCAAAGAAACTATGTGAATGACAGTCACAAACCTGTATTTTTCCCGTAAAAAATCTACTGAATTCAATACACTGAACAGGTGTAGCAAAAAAAAAAAAATAATAAAATAGGATCACACCACAAAAAAGTGAATGTGTAGCTGCAAGCTGACAGCAGAGGAACACCTCCTATATTTGTGTTGCCTTCAATTTTTTTTCTCCTCTTTGTTAAGAGGGTTTGAGCTGGGATGCCAGGTGCACAAAAAAAACCTGCATTCAAAGTGGCATGTGAGCATTTGCTGGCACTCAGCTTTAAGTGTATATTTCGCATTCATAAACACGCCACCCTTCTTCTCCAGCTACACAAATATTGCAGATAATCTCTAACAAATGCTTCCATTTCAGATCAGCAAACTGGTTTTACACTGGCTGATAAGACAGTTCATCATGCAGCACTCCAAGGAAACTGAAGCGAGGCGCCGGCACGGTGAGTCTTGGAAGGCACTGTGAGCAGAATGCCCGTTAAGCCCAAACTGTACCTACATATGGCAGTGCAATATCTGACCACTAAAATTAAGCAAACATGTTTGCTTTCCGAAACAAAACTGTACCGTTCCTGTTTGCACTATAGAAAAATGCCACTATGCTCATCTTGACAGCACCGGGTCTGACTATTAACATTCAATGTGCTGCCAACATTATAAAAACGAAAAACCACAATCTTCTGACTTCAATTTTTTACTCCTGCCCTTTATTTTACTGAAGAATCAGTAGTTCAAGACCTAGATAAATATTTCAAAAACTATACTATTTGTGAGCAGAGCAGGTCACTACCATTTCCCAGTGCATTTGGAGTTCATGCGAAATAAGGGCAGAAGAGTGATGAGCTGCATTTTTAACATGGGCATACACAGAATAGTTGTCTCGCTGATAGAGAATGCGTAATGCAACATCTGCACGGTACGCCTTGCCAAAGCCCATCCCAAATAAATGTAGTGCATTCTCCCTAGTGCAATTAACTCTCGTACTCTGGCAGGTTTTGCTAGAAGATCATCAAGGTAGATTACCTTCCAGCATATGAACTAAATACTTACAGGTGTTATATCATCAGTTATTACTTACAAACTTCTGCATTTAACAAGACATCCAGGCAAATGAATGATCTAATTTATGAATTATTTATAAGAATTTCACAGCATGCTCCTGGCGTCATCCATGGCCTTTTCCAGGTCATATGACACCAATTAGAGCTGAATTTTAAATTATTCAATAACCTGAACTCTCTTGTCATTTAACATATAGATATCAATGCAGTAAACAAGTTAAGTCTAATGGGCCCTGGAGGTTTGCGTTCCTCCGCCCATCAGCAGCAGAGGCTGTACGCTACCACTGGAATAGAAAATAATAGAATGCAGCAGTCAAAAACATTTGCAAGGTTTTAATAAGTTATTTTGGCTCCCTTAGGGATTTTAGTATAACTTACAAGCACTGAATCTAAAGCATATTAAAGTCCTTAGCTATGTGCTTTTAAAACAAAATTAGGACATAGCAAAAGAGCAAGTCTGACACTAACCCTAATTTAGGCCCTTAATTTGAAATGTAGTGGAAATCATGGAGTAAGCAAGATTTACTATGCACAACTCATTACCTTCAGGCTCTCCTACAGTATAGCCAAAAATAGCCCCTCTCCCAACACATACACACCTGTCTGTAAAGATAAGGCTACACACAGGGAAATGGAAATGCTAACAGCTATCAGTCAACAGTTACACCTCACACTCCTCAGCCATGGGGTGGAGAAGGAACCTCCACCATTCCTCCCTCCTAACAGCACTGGGGCAACGTGCTCTAGAAACCCATCTGGATTTGGGCAGCAGCTTCAAGATGTACCACTTCAGAAGACTTCTGTGGCACATTATAAAAAAAGAAAGAGAGGGAATCCAACAGCCACCCAAGCACAGATGCAATAAAAGAAATCTTAAAATCTTTGTCTTCCATGATGACTATAAGAACAAGAAGATAGCAAGAGCAATTGCATCTGAAATCAACAGCACCATTAGATACCTGACTCTTCGGTGCAGAGTGTGTAAGAAACACACAGCAGGCATGACATACCCTGGCTCCGAATATGTTGCCCTCCAGCATATCACAAACCTGTGAGCACATCTTCATAACTGAAGGGAGCACACAGACACCCCTACTTACACCCAAGACTGGAAAACTTCTGAGACTGGGTGCAGCTCAGAACAAGCCTAAACTGTGCCTAGCACCAACAGACTCATCTTTATAGTTTCCGTGCCCCAACTTTGTGAATGCTGCTGTAATAAACCCCAGACCCACTGCTGCAGATGGTTGCCTGCAGACCCCTACCTTGGAGGACCCACTGACCCCACTCACAGGCACACACGTTTCCTTTGCATCCTCACTGCTTTGCAAGGATTAAAAAATTTCCTGAGCTCTGTCCAACAGCAAGAGGAAGAGATGGAAAGGGAGATGTTCAGTTTATCCTTTCAAACACTAGCAAGACATTCTCTAGCTACTGCTGTCAAGATGTGTGCCAAAATCCCAACAATGTTGAGAAAGCATCATGCCAAGTAAGTAAAAAACACACCTATGCAAAATGTCTAGCCACGCCAGGAAGAATGAGGATTTAGACAAAAGAATGTTAACACTGGATTTTCTGCCCCCCAACTTTATCATAGGAGGAGGCTGCAAGAGAGCATTTTTTAATTTTATTTTAAACTTTTGAAGAAAAATAGCAGGGAGGGGAAAAAAAGACAACTGCCTAATCTCACAGCACACACTTTAAGAACATACAAAAATAGCTGTGAGGGATTTTATTTTGGTTACCAGCCAGATTTAGTTTCATTCCTACACTGGGCAGCATTTGATTATTTCACATTAAGGGTAGTAACATGTTGGATGATAAGAGGGAAGTTCATATTGGTTTTCATTAAAGAGTAATATCCACCATGTATTTGGTCCTTCAAGGTAAGTTTTTCGAAGTTATTTTAAAAAGCAAACAGTTTTCTACTTGGAATCACAAGTTTAGCATATCAGGGGCTACACGTGTTCCAGCTACTGCCAGACTCTGCAGAATTCAATCAACTTCTGCTCCAAAGTCACGCTTTCATAGCTCTAGACACAAGACAAAAGGGCAAATATACCGTGACCCTTCTAAATAGCCCTGATTACTGTGATCAAACAGAAGCCAGATACTTATGTGGATAAGAACGTGTAGAGTTTGATGTGTGAAGATTACCGCGGCAGCAGATGTTGAATCAGCATTTGCCAACGTGCACCTCACCATGACAGCCAATATCACCTTTCCCCTGTATTTACAGTAGGGATAACTGTGGCACCCATTGGCCAGCGATGAATTTTAAGTAACAGCCACTGCTCACTCAGAAAGATTACCAGAAAGCGTCACTTCCTTCGGAAGGCAAGCGACTCCTGCAGAGTTCCTGAGGCATGGATGCAGGCTTTGAAAGAGCTTTCCCGAACAAACGAAGAAAAGAAGTGGACAAC
Organism: Thinocorus orbignyianus; assembly: GCA_013400375.1. Classification (NCBI taxonomy): domain Eukaryota; kingdom Metazoa; phylum Chordata; class Aves; order Ciconiiformes; family Thinocoridae; genus Thinocorus; species Thinocorus orbignyianus. The sequence goes on from VXBW01007750.1 coordinate 128,439, forward strand.
ATCTAAGAAATTAAAAGAACGTTCAGAAGTAGGGACAGTGTTTTGGGGAAAAACAACCATAAAGTTATTTAAATAGTACCTGAATCCCACATAAGCAAAAACAGAAAATCTTTTGACCTTAGAAGTGGAAAGGTGTGCCCAAGCGAGCATGTTCTGTTAGGAGTGTCCTTGCACTAAGAGACAGCCGGCATTTAGATTCTGCTAATGATCCCATCTCTGGGAAATAATTCATAAAAAGTAAACAGTAATTTTCATGTGCCTGCCCTTTTGATCTTACATTTGTAGGGAGTATCCTGAGGCTAGCTGTGGGCGCCCCCGTGGCTCTGCCTGATTGACCTCTAATCTGCCCCTCAAGTAACGATCATGCCAAGGAATGACAACAAGAGTTGCATGTAAGCAGACATTTCAATGCAATCCCATTAAAGACAGGCCGACTCACTTCATCTTGTCAAAGAAGTTTCACATAAGAAATAAAAGCTCTACAGAAAGACTCTTTTATTTTGTAATGATGCTGCTCTTCAGAACAAAGACTGGAACAAGACTAACGCAGCAGAACCTGACTGGTACACAGCTCTACATTAACTGGCCAAATGCTAGTGCAAGACAGAATGACAGGCAGCCCCGTGTTTATGTGTTAAATAGCCTTGGTAGCAAAAAATTAAGAAAACCCTCTAGAAGAATCAAGTTAGAACCATTGCTCTTGACTTATCCACATTTCAGAAAAGCACATATACACCATTTATCAGCAAGCAGTTGTTTAAAGGCTTAGACACTGACCGCTCATGGTCCGAGATCGCAGCTGGCATGTTTTTACCCCAACTTACCCAGCAGGAAACACAAGATACTGTATGGGGGGCAACTTGTGTCTCTGTCACTAGGAATGAAACCAAAATGTCCAGTCTAGAGCAGTTTGACATGCTTGCCGTCATGCCAAGGTGACTAAATTACCAGGAATAACTTCTTTAAATAACAAGTGAGGAAACTACATAGCAACCTTCTAGAATAGATAGAAGAATAGATAGAAGTGAGAACACAGACTATTTTACACTAATACTGAAAAAATATGTAAACTGCCAAGGCACTGAAGAGTACAGTGCAACATACAGAGCTGGATGCACTGGCGTTGCTACCAAAGTGGTTGAAATGCTGAGTCTTCTCTGGATGGTGACAGAATTCTATCACGGACAGATACTATATTCATATTATGCTTCCAGTTCCTGCTTCAGTCCTTCCACGTTTACTTCATGCATCTGTTTAATGAGACTTTTGTCAGATTTTCTTACATTAACAAGCAATCAACTTCTTACCAGAAGTCAGTATCTTAGTCTACTGTTACATAGGAAGTCCAGGAAAGTATAAATGACACTCTGCAGATGGAAAAGACATGAACGCTTTTGACTAAGAACACACATAGCTGGAAGTTTTGAGCAAAATACAACAGCCCTTACAGAAGTTCCACCTAAGTAGATTCACAGCATGATATCTTATAATCTGTTACCCAATCTGACAGCCTCCACCTTGGACAGGCATCCCCTGAGCAAGAGAGGCAAGCTATCTCACTCGAGTCTGGAAGGCTGAGCTCCCTCAAGGTCCTCTTGGAACACAGCTGTGATTTCAGTGAGAAAGGAAATGTTTTCTATTTGGCATGCTTGCAGTATCTCAAACAGGTACATAAATTAACTAATGAAAGATTGCAAGGAAAGTTGAATCAAGGAACAGGAGCAGGCATGGAACAAATAGCAACCTCTCATTCCCTGGGGGTAAGCCAGCTGTTACTTTCTGAGGCTCACCATGAAGATGCTGACTTCAGAAAACTCTCACCACACTTGAAATGCCACTGAGGATGTCCCAGCAGACCTACCGTCTACGGCTGAGATTCCTTAAGAGCTGAGGTTATCCTGCAGTGGCTTCAGCACTGCTGAAGGTAGCAACAGCTGACAGAGAAAAATGACCTCTGGTATATCACACTGTAAAGGTCAATCTCCTCTTGACCCATGGAAATGATCTTTTACAGTCCTGCTTGACACCATAAAGTATAGCAATGGTATCACAACTATTATTTGCATAAAATGGTCCTAGATATGGTGTGGAGCAGTTTGACAGCCCATCCTGACGGGTCTCAGCTGCAGAATATTGATAAAGAGGCTCTTCTATAGTTACCATAGGCCATTAGGTTGTCTGAATGGACATCCATCACTACCAGCTTGTGTGAAGGAGAACATTAAGTTAAAAGGGCATGACCAAGCATAAATTGAAAGGCCCTCCACTACTCCAGGGCAGCAGTGACCTTGTGAGGCAATCGCCTTCACTCTGAGACACTGCAGCCTGGACGGACAGACCGAACAAAACCCACCCACATTATTAAAGCAAGTTTAGTTTGGAAAAGCCCGCAAGTATCAGCATCTGCAACAGCCTGAAAGGAAATCCTTGCACAAAGCCAGGCCTTTTCACACGGACAAAAAACACACAAAAGAATTAAATATGTGTGTTTATAGTCTTACATTATAGTTAGCAAAACACAATGCCTGCTTACAAGCTGAAGGACAGCGGACATGGAGGGATGGTTTCTGACTATGAATCCCTACAGCACAGTCTCTCCAAACGAGAAAGAAGTGGTAGAACCTTTCCTTCAATAAATAACCATTATTTTATTGTGCTGTGCCAATCTAGGAGTACTGGCTCTATAGCTGTGAGCAAGCATTACATGCCTCTTTTGTGCTCTTTCCAACCTGTATCCTAATAGCTCTGCATTTAAAAAAAAAAAAAAAATCTGTTCCTACTTGATAGCAATTAATGTAGCAGATATATGACATCCAAAATTTGACATTAATTATTCTCAAGTAGGGAACCAATTTTTTAACGGATTTTTTTTTCCCAGGGAAAACCGTAAAAATTTGTATTTTTATATTTCACCTTTGCTCTGGTTTATCATTACCCAATTTGTGAAGTCAATCTGTGCAGTAAGTCTGCACCAATGCAGAAACAACCCACAATGCAGAAAGCAGAGACAGCCATAGATGCCAAAAGGTATGAATTTTTGACATTTTGACAAAATTCTAATGTAGAGTGGAAGGTTCCTCTATCTGGGTCTCCAGGACACTTCTTTGGATAGAGTTAGTTAATAAATGTATTCTGAGTACCAAGCTTAAGCCTTCCTTATTCCATCTCAAAGAGCTGCACTTCAGCTCTCCTTCTTAAACTCTGGATTCAACAAAGAATAGTAACGCTTTGAGGCTGAAAATCTCTAAAACCACTCAGTGCCAACTTTAACAGGAGCAGAATTGGGTCAACAGTAAATTTCACTCCCTCCAGGAACAGAGTTGAACCACGTATATTTCCATATCTGTGAAGTCCCTTGGGATTTGTAAGTAGTAAAAAAAATAAATAAATAAAATAAAAAATTTCCAAAGATTGTTGTAGAGCAGAAAGCTCCATCTTTTTGAAGAAGCCATAAAAGAGCTTGAGCCTTCCTCACAGTTACGTCCTGAATGAGTGCATCTTTTCAAGTACCATAAGCTTGATGGGAGAGAAGATAGGAAGTTGTGGGTATTCAGAAGAATTGAGTGGGGGAAGGAAGAGAAAAAAAGGAAAAAAGAAAAAAAAAGAAAAGGAAGAAGGGCCAAGAGAAAAGAAAGCCAAATCACATTGGTTCAGTCAGCTATTTAAAATGGGTTTTCTTTAATTAGCTGAACTGTAATACAAATTAAAACTGAATTTCTTGTTCACAATATATTCATTGGAGGGGAGGGGATGCAGCTGGCTATCTCCAGAGCAGTTCAAGCTACAACAGACTCAGTTCTGCAGGACTGAACAGAAGCCAGCTTCCATCCTCCTCAAAAGACCAAAAAGCAACTTGGCAGCAGAGATTCTGACTGCAAGCTCCATCTCAGAAATACTTATGAAGCACGACAAACCTGTGGCGATTGTGACTGAACTCATTAAAATCACTACAGATTATTTAAAGCTCTCATGCCTGACATTCAGGTCCTTTATTATGCTTTAAATGCCTGGGAAAAGAAGCTGTAGACATAGGGTAGAAATGAGGGCTTTAATACCGCAGCTGATTGCTAAGTGACCAGCAAACGGAGTTTGGTGCCACACGGCATTTTTGGCATGAAACATTAAACGGGATTGATTGTGGAATTTAACTTTGCTTTTGAAATCTTTTGCTTTCTGATGACAGAACTGTTGATGATACAAATGCCCAAGCCCAGCTTTCACTCTGGATAACGACCTGAAGCAAAATAATCAGATCTCTTGGATCAGTGTCTGTTTCATGATACCAGATAAGATTAATAGTTTCATGCTGATTTGCCATTTCCTAGAGTGGTGTTAAATTACAAATTTACGAGAGGGTGGGGAGGAATGTGTACTGTATGAAACTCTCAGAAAAGGGCAGAACCAAAGCACAGTTATCATAAGATAAAACCATAAAACAATCACAACCCTTGGGGGCCCAGAAGCTCTGTGCAGCCTCTCATGTGTCAGATCATCACAGGGTGCCTGGTTATTTTATGATAAGATTATCTAACGTTAATCTCACCACTAGAACTGCCTGCAATAAAAATGTTACCAACTTTCTAATTTTAATTACTGGGTTCCTGAAGATAACTACTTCAATTCTGTTTAAAAAAAAAAAAAAAAACAACAAACCAACACTCCCCATGGTTTCTCTGAAGCCGGGCGTACTTCAAATGTCAAACTTGTGGATTGGATAACTTTCAACATCTTTAATTCTCTGATAATTAACTCCTCTCTTCTCTCCTATTTTCACCAATTGATCCTGACACAGGACAGTATTCTATGCATACAGGATAACACAATGTCTTCCATTTCACTTCACAAACTACACCAAAATAATGCTAAATACCTCAAAAAAAGCCTATAAAGCATCTATAAGTAGGCCTTCTAGAAATAATGCAGAAGGGGAAAAATTACTTCCTTATCCCAAACTGCCAACCTAATGACCATAGCGGAAGTGGCAACCACCACTGTACCAACCTGAACAGCAGAAGCCTACAAGCCCATACCCTGGATGAGGTTTCTGTTGAGCAACCTCTTTTGAACTCACCACTAACTTACCAAAGAGACAATCTCAGGTGTTAGTTGCATCAGCCAGTGTTGGAGCACACACACACCCTCCCTTGCATTCTCATACTTTTTTAGCAAATATCTTTCTCCCATTAATCAATGCATGGTAGCAAATGACTGCAGAGCCATACAAGCTATTTATTGTCACAGGACTCCGGCTGCAGACGCGAGCTTTGGAAAGGAGATATCATGAAAAAAACCTTTAGGGAAACAGTTTTCAGGGGCAGTGGGTGGTGGGGTACATCAGGAACAAAAAGCACAACATTAAATAGGAGGGAAAAAAATAATCCAAGCAGGAGAACTCAAACCAGGTCAGGAACCTCCCATTGTATAACAAAGCAGCTTGATCTGGTCCAAAACCATGCTCTGGCCAGGGACTCAAGTTAATTCACTAATTGTCCACAGTTTGGGTCTGACTCTACATTTTGAATTGAATCTTTTATAAACAAACTGAAGACATTGTGGTACAACAGAAGGATACAGAACAGGTCTCACAAAAGAGTTATAACATGGCAAAAAACCATACAACTATGTCCTAATCATATTGTCATTGGATGCTATCTTATATTGTAATTTTCCATAGATGAAAATAGAGAATAAGAACAGTTGAAGACAATTTAAAGAATAGATTTGTCATGTTACTCACTAGTACGATACAATTTGCTTATACATCAGTTATTTTATATATGCATACATAATCTATTGCCTGCATTTCTCTTGTGGTTTCAGCATAAAAATGGTTAGAGAAAAATCTAGATGTGTATTTCTCCTGAGTTCACCAGTTCCTGCTGTTTGTTTCTCACCTGAAGTCATAATCCTGCCTTTGACATCATAATCATTTGCACAGCCACCAATTGAGATGTCACAAATGGAGGATTATGGCCAGGTGGGGAATAAGCAGCAGGAGCAGATGAACTCTTAAGAAACAAAAATCTTGTTTTCATGCAAATGTCCTTCATAATAGAGAACAAAAGAACAAAGGAAGAAAAATACAATGGAGAGAAAATACTAGAAGCGGATTGTTTCTAAATACATGATCTCCCTGAAGTTTCCTCTGAGGAGTCAGCTGCTGATTAACAACTGCATAAATCATTACAAAAATAAAACATAACTTGACATCTGATGATTGAAACCCCCACCACCACCACTACCACACATACACACAGTTTTCTACTTAACATGAAATCAGCAGAAATACAAGGCACTTTGAGAGATCTTATAACCTTCAGAGGCATTTATATACACTGTGCCTGAATATTCCTGGCAGTAACTAAGCACTGTTATCTTGCTCTGTAGACAAAGACTCCGAGGTCAAGGAATACCCAGGACCTCCCTGAATCTTAGTCACAATCAGATTGCTCAACACATCAAAATTCAAAGAAATTCAAAGCTGAGGTGGCCCAAATTTTGGAGGAACAGAAAAGCTATAGCTCCAGGTATAGTCCTAGGTGAGGCTGTTACAGAACAACTATGCTGGGTTAGCAGTACCAAAGAGTTAAAGAGAATTATGAACAATTTTTATGTTTAAAATAAATCATTCATAAATTAATCTGTCTGAAATTGATTCTACCTATCAATCTGAATGCCAATATGCAGCTATTGAAATAAATAAATAAATAAATCAAAACTGCAATCCAAATCCAAAGCAACAGAATCTTTATATGTTAAGAGAAATCCAATCAGCTACACTGATACCACTCACCCTGTAATGGTGCTGCAAAAAGCCACCTACCAGAAATTCTTCTGGTTTCATTTCTAGTCTCTTCTTTTATTCAGCTTTAGGTGAGCAATGCTATTGCACTGTAAATTGGTTAAGTTGCCTTGTTATTGGCGCTGCTGCTATACCCATACGAGCAGCCTAATTAATAAATAAATTAATTTTTGGAAAGAGTAAAAAAAAACTGTGGTCCTTCACATACTTCTGTGTTCTGCCTCGCTATTGCCTGTGATGATGGCTGAATGTGACAGCAGAGCTCAAACAATTCCATCATCTGCCTGTGTTCTAGTTCCCATGCAGCCTTCTGGACATATCCTGTCCAGAACTTGTCACAGCACAGCAGACGTGGCAGCTCATTTCCTCAGCAGTAAAGCAGGGGAGGAACCTTAGCATAAAAGTTATGCCCTTTGTCCTCTTATTTTTTCCCCTTCTCCAGTACACAGTGATGAAGTATCAGGACTATTGCAAGCTCGTTTGAATTGTCCAAATAGCCTCCCTGTAAATAAATGTGCTATTTAAAAAAAAAAAAAAAGAAAAAAGAGTTAATTCAGTAGAAGAAACTTCTCAGCTTTGCCAATAATCACTCTGCACTGTGGAAGCAGCCCCCCTTTCCTCCAAATCTGAAACAAATACAAGAACTATAAGCAGCATTTTAGCTTTTAAACACTAACGGTCGTGAGAGCAGACTGCTAACAACACATAATAGTCTGAATATCTGTACAGCAAAATCACACTTGAAAAAAACCCAAACCTAAGCACTATGTATGGCATTTATTCATGACCAAGTAAAGGAGTTGCTGAATAACTCGAGGCTAACCTAGGATTTTACTCTCGATATCTAAATATCCTATCTAGATATTAACCAAACTGAAATTGCTCTCAAGTTGTATTTAGCTTTGCAATCTACTGTTTCCCAGAACCTTATTAATTTCCCAGGCATACCAGCCCAGTTTAATAAAAGATATTATATGTACCTAGAAATTTTGTCCTGCAGTCTCTTTTATACCTATGCTGTATTTTTTTAAACAGAAGCTTTATTCATCCACGATGTGTTTGTCTGCATCTTCTTTAAATGTGTCGCTTCCCGAGTCCAGCTGGTAAAACAACGTTTTGCTCTTGTACAAATTTATGTATTATTTATTAATAAGGCTGAAATTCTGCATTCCGAAAGCAGATATGGATATTTATGAATAACTTAAAGAAAAATGCTTTACAGAAAATACACTTAAATTCTTCACCCCGTTTTTTTATAGAGGATGACAGGAGTTTTGTTATGCTGGTAAGCACTCTGAATGTGCAAAGGGATGTTTAAATGCATCTCTCATTGGTGGCAGCTGCCACACTCACAAAACTTCTTCTATTCATACCAAAAATAACAGGTATCCAAGAACATGGTCAAGTTAAGAGCAGGGATCAAGCAGAGTTGAAGTCATAGTTTTATCTCACCTCTACTGAAGCTTCTCCTCCAATGGATAAACACTGATACGTTTAACTTTCCCTTCTCTAAGAATTTACAAAGCTGGACTGAACCAAAAGTTTCATCACTTTGGAAGGAGCAATGTTATGTTTGTATTGAATCTTTACTTTTAGGTGGAGGGAACACAGGGTGGAATCAATTCTACACTAAATACACATTCAGAAACCTGTATTTCCTTAACATCTTTGCAAGGTGAGCAGCACCCATGCTGAGAATTACCCACTGAGAATTCCAAGACACAGCCTCTAGATAACACACTGCAGCCCTGGATAATGGATACTCTAGGAAGAGGCTGACAGAAAAATGCCAGTTAAAATATTTCAACACCAAGGAGACAGTAAACCTTTAAGAATGGGAAACACCTCCCGTTAGAAACAGAAGTGACCAACTACATTGTACTTTGCTCAAGGTAAAAAGACCAGAGGCTGCAAAACCATTCTTGTGAAACCAAGGAGAGAAGAATAGTCCAACCATACCCGTACTGAGTCTGAGGTATCAGCATTTCATTCCTAGAGGCCACTGGTGTCTGCTGTTCAAGGGAAAAAGTCTGCCAGGTAACAGTATAACCGATGTGCCTCCCAGCCAAAAATCCTTACTATTATAAAACTGATTGCTAAGCAGAGCTTTAAATAAAGTTTGGAAGTGAAACGCTCTCAAATGTTAGCCTGTGATTTCTGAAATTAGAGGTCAACTCTATTACCCCTTGATGCTTGACTTCTGAAATTCCTTAAAATATGGCACCTGCTTCCCATTTTCAGGAACGCACCTCATGCAGTCAAGCATATGGAGTCAATAAAGGTGTCTCTTCATCTGCCATCTGAAGCTTTATTTTTCTCACTTACAAATTACAACTGGTTTTAGTAATAGCAATCCCTGCACACATTTGAAATGTACTTCCATTTTCCACATTGCAGAGCTATATGGCTTAGTAAATACATGCAATTTAGGTTCAAAACCATAGCTCCAGGCACTACATATCAAGAATTTTATATTACTGAAAATTAATGCCTTTTTTGCATATGCTTGAGCAATAAATTAAAAAGCTATGTCTTATATGTATCAATTGGGATTTTCTTAGCCTTCATTTTAAAAAAGAATCATGCATACAGAGTTGCATTTCAGTTTCTTCTCTGGGCTTTTAATAAGAGAATATGAATTTATTTCAATTCATCAAAAGCAACTAACTAGACTCTAAGAGTCTCGCGTTTTGTACTGAAATTTGTACGTGTTCAACTGCATCAATATCAACCTCTGAATTCAATTCTCCAAATGAAAAAAAAAAAATTGGCACCTGCATGTACTGTATTCACGGCAGTACCCAAGTAGAATAATCAAAGTAATAGTCAGAATTTCTTTTAGTACAGAAAACTACAGTCCCCATATCAGAGTTGGGTGGAAAATAAATGAGGTTATGATAATTGCTGGAAGGGGGGCACAAGGGCTAAACAATGCTTTGAAGCTGTTCTCTTTTGGAAAGCTTTATTCCATCCTGGAATCTCCATAACCCCACGTATGTGGCATGGAAACACTTCTCTCCTGGCGCTCCCTGCTCAAGGCAGAGGGAGACTAGGGAGGTGTGCAGGATTTTCTTCAGTCACGTGAAGAAACTGGGAACAGGTATCTGGAATTGAGTTTTTCCTTAAAAATTTACCTTTCAGGCCCTTACCTTACCCCAGCTCGCTACGAGAATCATCCTTCCAGTTACTTTTACCCTATCTGCAGCAAGCAGCAAAATAGCATAAAATGGGCAAGTTCTGTCTAAGCTTAAACCACGGAGGCTGTTTAGCAGTCAGATTTTAGCATTTACTCACCTTGGCTTTTATCCAGCATATGTTCTGATAGGCTGTGCTACATATTTACTGTCTGGCTACCTATAGCAATGCAAATCGATTGCCTAATCTTTATACATGGATTCCTGCCGTTGTCTGGAGCTATTCCATCTCTCAGGTGACATTTGTTCTAGGCATTTGGTTTATATTTCACAATTAATCCTGCCTGACTTCGCTGAACAAAAGGCCTTTTTTCATTAGTCCTTCAGCATCACCCAGTATTACTCAACATTATTTTTTCCCGTTTAAAAGCCTCTGAAATACATTAGTTTCTCTGCAGTTGCTACATCTAATGTCGCTTAGGTCCACATCTACCACCAATCCCTTAAAAATGGGCACATATCCATAGCCGTTTGTGGATATCGATAGCTGTTTGTGACATGAACCTTTGGAAGAGCCAAGGATAATCTGGCTCAAATGGTTTGTTAGGAATATTGAACTGCTGTATCAGGTCAGAGCAAGCATCAGTTCAGATGTAGCTCATCTCCAGTGGGATGTTAGAAGTGCCACCATCCAGGGGACTGCCCACAGATCCCATGTGAACTGTGAATGAACTAGGGGGCCTTGGAAATATTGTCTGCTTTATGTAACTGAAATTACAAAAATAAAACAAAATAAAACTCTAAACTCAGTGGGGCTTGGGACTCTGCAGAACTAGCTACATTTCCTGCCCAGATGACAGACTGCACACAGGATCTTAAGCAAATCATTTCACCTTCTCTGCTGGTGTTTTTTGGGGGTTTTTCTTTTTAGACAAAGCTGTGGCTACTACTGAATGACTCTTGAAGGTGCAGAAGAAACAGGGCAAGAGTTTTGCTCTCACAGCTTCTCACAGACTGTCCAGTACCAAGGTTTGGATGCTACAGTAAGCCACAGTGTAGGGATCCCTTCAAATTAACCCTGCTGTGGAAGTGGTCCAACAGATGGCCATGGAAAGGGGCTTGAAATAGCTCTTGGATTTTACTCCTCTCCCACACCCTCAGGCATCCCATGCAGTGCCCCCACCCCCGCCAACACAGGAGGGAGAGCCTAGAGCCAATTTAACCTGTTTATCTGGGATACCAGGCCAGGCCACACAAGACTAAAGGACAGAAAGGCTTTGTCCTGAGAGCTGTCTCAAAAAACACCCAAAACAAAATCTGAAACAGACCCAGTTTGGGGGGTGCCTTTTTTTTTCCAAACGTCAACTATAAGGGAGAAAGAATTGGAAATTAAGCTTTTCCTTCTTCTGTATCTTACTTGCTGCACTCAGAATACGTCCCTGCTCCAAACGCTGATTTAAACTTGAGGATGTTGTTCTTCAGAATGTAGAACATCAAAAAGAACTTTCAATGTGCTAACTAATACAACGCTTTTTGCCTCCCAAGCAGAGACAGAAGAGGTGATTCAATAAGCAAGTGGTGGGGAGAATCTGTGAGTTTAATTTCCTGTGAATTTTAGGAGTTCACAGGCATTATTAGGAATTATACCACGTGATTACAGGGAATGCCACTGATTTTAAAAAGTGTCCTGTTTCATAAAAGCTACAAAAATAATTACGTAAATGGAAAGAATTTGAAAATAAGCATCATCTTCCACTTTATAAGGACTGTAAGTGAGCTGGGCTGCCTGCTTATAAAAGAGAGACCTAAAAAATAAGAAACATTTTTAGAAAGAAAAGTTTAATCCACTAATGTTTGAAAGGAGCACATAAAACTTGTATACAAGCCAAGTGCAAATTAAAGTTTTATGTTGGGTTTTGGTTGTTGGTTGTTGTTTTATTTTAAACCTTCAGACTCCAAAACCCATGGAGATATATTTTGCTTGTGTTTTTCCAGCAGTGGAAACTCCCTGGAACAGGAGCAGTGCCAAAACCCTCTGTTCCCACAAGGCTTGATCTCAGAAATGGAAGCCTTCCTACAGTCACATTTTGAAGGTAACTTTCAAAGTCTTTCTGTTATTACAAATATACTAAATGCACCAAAACATAATTTTTGCTAAATAAAATTACATTCATCAAATCTTCAGCCTGTTATCCCAGATTCTCTTCTGGAACAGAGATGTCAATAGAACAGCATCATCAATCAATCCGATAGATTTTGAGTGTATCCACAATGAATCTACCCCGCAATAAATTGGCTTGAGTCATTTAAAAAACTCAAGTCTTAATGTTAGAAGAAAAATTATTATTTTGATCTATTCCTCCTCTCCTTAAAACACCTTGGGCAAAGGCTAAGCATTAAAAGGAAAATAACAAACAGCTGTATTACAGAAATCAAACCTAAATAAAAATGACTAATCAATCCAGAGGAGAAAATATAAAAGGCATCATTCCATATAAAATACACACAAAGATTTTAATGCAAAAGTTTTCAGCTGTGTCAGATGTGTTACAGTAATTAAACAAGCAGACAAGATGCCAAAGCTGTAGGTAGGTAGAACATGCACTTTTCCCCCCCCTTTTCAGTCTTTCTCTCTAAATTACCAAAGCATTTAAAACTGTATCCTTTTACAAACACTGTTCTATCAGGGTACTTAGCAAGAGCACCATAGGAAAGGATGACCCAGAAACTGGTATGTGGATTTCTCTGCTACTCTCTACAGCACTACAAGAGAGCCCAGGATTCTCTCCCCCCTCCTTTCATTAGGCCAGAATTTGCAATTCCTTTTCAGAAACTATTCCCATTGCACTTTCTCCTCAATGCATGTTGCATTACTTCTCTTGGATGAATCCCAGCTATGTTGTACTGCATTTCAGACTCCGATCAGCTCATTTCTAAAGCTTGTTTCCCTTCATGAAATGGTTGTGCCTGAAAATACAGTCGCTACTTAAAAATATCATAATTCACTACAATTTGATCAAATGGCGCTGAGCAATTGCTTAGCTCAAATTATGAACAAAGAAGAAAGTTCCCCATGAGACAGATTCTGCTGGCCATATAAAACATGCAGCTGGCATTAAAGCAACTTAGTACTTTTGGAAGGTGCTGAGGAGTTGAGAGCGCTTTCACCAGTTTCAAAGAGGCAAGAACACTCAGTATCAGCAGTTTTAGTTCAAGCCCACGTCAAACCACTTTATCTGAATGTGTGTTTAAACACTTAAGTAAGCTACGACTATGACTGAAAACAGCAACGAGCGTAGAACAGAATTACGAGGCCCAGTTTCCCAGGGCAGAGGATCACCTGCAAAGGAGTAGCACATCACCCTTCCAAGGGCTTCAGAAGAAGCCCAAGCCAGTATCCCCTTACACATGAAGGAGGCTCTAACCCTTCTGATACTGGAAGATCACCCTAAGAAGTTTTCCCAAAGTAACTTTCAGGCTACATCTATCATCCTGTTCAAATCAATTCTCTTCAATGCATTGCACTAAGGAAGACTGGCTGAGATACGGCTGGCATCAATGACAGCACCATGAAAACTGAAAAATTACCTCTAAAAGGGTATGAGAAGAAAACGCTCAATGCTGTATTTCATATCACTGAGCCTGAAACAGAGCATGCTGTTCTATAAGGTTCCTTCAAAGTACTACCATTAAAAAAAAATTAAGATGTATCAACGATAGACGGTAATCTACAACAGTCAAAAGACAAACACTTAAAAGCAATATCATTGTATCCACTAACAGGTTAACACTAAATAATAGGCAATAGTTATACAGGATACTAAAAGTGGGTGTAATACAATGAAACAGGAGATAAGGACTATAAAAAATGCTTTCTAATAGCAAACCACAAAATAATTCTTCCATGGGAAACAATGGAAGCCAACTTTCATGCTATTTAGGCCGGACAAAAAATGAGGGGTCAAAGAAGAGAAGGAAAAAAGTAGGTAGAGAAGTTCTTTGTCTCTAGCACTTCTGATTTTTATATCATTTCTCCAATTTGATGAAAGAAAACAGCAACCTCCAAGTAGAATTAGCAACCACACACAGAGGAAATAAATATAGATTCAAAGTGGAACACCTAATGAGAAAAGAAAGTCTTTCTCTTTCCTGCAAATGGAGGATGATGCCGATTCAAATGAAAAAAAATAAAAAAAACACCACAGCAAACAATATTCATAATATACGGTTTCTGCAGGCTACAGAAATCATTGTGAGGTGCTGTATACTGCAGAGTTTTATGACATTTTTTGGCTGAGTTCATGATTAGGAGATTACATAAGCTGTTTATTACTTGCTGCAGCCTATGGAGCGCAAAAAATGAACCGGTCATTTAATTTACACTAAATTCGTACCAGAGAGCAGAAAAAAGCAAAGCAACTCACTGAAGACAGAGCAAGCACTGAAATGCTGTGACTAAGAAAACAGCACCATATTGCTATATGGTGTTGGATAGAGAAAAGAAATAGTTAGATAAAAAACAATCAGTATAGAAAAAGCTCTTGAACTCTGCCTGGACCCATGGATTAATGCCTAGCAACAGAATTGTCCGCGTGTGTATCTATCCACTCACTCACATCCATGAGCATAGTGGTTGTGGGTGGACAAGAGAAGAGATGGAGAACAACGTGGGGAAAGGGAGGAAAAGAACCGTTTTCATTCAGTTTTCATGTTTCCCCAAAGCCTCAACTAGAACTAATCAAAATGAATTCATCTGAATGTCTGTGATGGCCAAAAATTTAGTCACACACAGTCTGGCTGTCCAAATGAATGGTGAGGAAAGGGCTCACATCAATCAGCTTCATCTAAGAAGATTGGCACAACTTCAATAGGGATTGACAGAGTTCAGTGTCTGCCAGACTGATGAGCCAAGCACCAAGCTGAAAATGTTCTGACTATTCATAATGACATTGCAGTCTAGGGCCTTTGATTAATTAATTCAGGAACTTAAGCTTTCAGTTACTGTAAGAAGAATATTTGAGGTGGCTGTTTCTCACCCCTTACAGTGTATGAAACCCACATTCCCCTGGTCCTCACTGAAGCCCTGGTACCGTTACTGAAACATCTTTGACGGCTGCTACACGGGGTCCAATGCACACCCCAGTTCCTCCCCTCCCTCAAACAATTTTACTTCCCTACAAAATAAATAAAACAATGCAAATGCCCAGTGCCGTGCCTTGCCTTTGAGAGGTTTTGCTAAATGAGCCTTCTTCAAGCCACAAAAGAAACATTTGTCTTAATTGTTACTAATAATGTTATCTTTCAGCCTGCTTCAAAATCCTCTGACCGGCAGCAGGGTCCTCGCACAGCACTGCTAGGAGTGTTGCTAGGTAGCATTACACATGCAGACAATTAACAGCTTAAAAAAAAAAAAAANTTATTGCATTATTGTTCTGACAGAGGAAAATTCATTTTCATTAAGATAAGACCTTTCCACTCATTCTCAGCCCTAAATCTGGTTACAGGAAGGCAAGGTGTCTGCTATATTAATGTATTCCAATTAAACGAAATTGGGTAACATAAATAGGAAACTTGAACAAGTTGCACTGAAGTTAGGGGGCTGCTGTTACGCTTTCTTGGGCATGCAGTCAGTCACATCCACCGTGTCCAACAGAAAACCTGAAGGATCGAAGACAGTGTACAGAAGTCAGACTGAAAAAAATCCATGTTCTAAGCTCTCCCCAACCTAAGTTATCTCACCACGCGTGTATTTGAACAGAGTACCCAATACAGGCTCTGTCCTAAAGCAGTTGCCATTTCTTTCTTCCAGTGCACATCGTTTTTCTGGTTAGCAATGCTCTTTTCTGTAGCATGATACTTTACAAATGCTGCACAGAAAAGCACTTAACAGGGAAGCAACAAGCTTGACAAACAGCAGAAGTGAGATCCCAGATAAACAGCAGCAAGAAAAAAGCCAACGATTAAAGCTGAGAGAGGTTATTAAATTACCTCACTTCTCCAGTATTCACTTTGCACCCAGCGTGCATTTATTTTCTGAAATGCCAGTTGTTCAAAAATAAAGACTTACACGCTTCTTGCTGGAACAAAGTCAATCATCAACAAAACTGCGGCCCGTGTAGCAGAAGAAATTTAGCTAAAGCCAGAGCTGCCCTGCTTTCACATGGAAGTCAAAAAGCATTTCCTTACTTTTCATGGCCTCTTAAATGGCCTTTTTGGTTTTAGATCGTCTCACCTGACAGAAGACAACACAGCCCAAAGCTCAGAGGATCACAACGCAGAGGCAGGAAGGGCCCCTACAGGCCACATGCAATGAATGTCGAAGGGAAACACACCTGGCAGCAGAGGGCACAGCAAACTCACTGGATTCACAAATTACACAAATCTCTGAATTACAATCCCTTTGGAAGTGACAGATGAAGACTACGAGGTCTGTTATAATCCAAAAGGTGTATTTATAGGCTTCCAGCTACTCACAGCTTTCCATTTAGATTTAGAAAGTTTCAGTTTCACTGCTGTTGTGCATAAAATATTCCATAGAGAGACTATTTTCTTCTCCTTAGCCCTGGGAAGTATGACCTTAAGGACATTCTGGTTTAGTTCGAGTGATTTGGTTCCATTTCTCCCTTTCCTCGCTCCTTCCCAGTTGAAGATTAGATAATTCATCTTCATCTGCAAAGCCTAGGGAAGCCTACAGGTAAAAACCAGTATACTAATCTATAACAGAGCAACAACAGGTAAAGAACTACTTATTTCCTTTTAAAAACATGCTTTCTAAACAAGTGGTCGCAGTAGTTTCTTGTAAGAAATCATAGGCTCCCTAATGCCAGTGCCTAATTCCGAAATCTACTTGTAAAAAAGAAAATTGAGGGCAACAGTCACTCCAAAGCAGAAGGATGTGCATGTGACACTCAAGGCAGTGAAAAGACTGCTAATTGAAACTGAGTTACTGAGATCGAGCAAGTCTGGAGGCAAATGACATCATCAGTGACTAAAACGAAGTTGCCCCATCAAAAATGCCTACACACAAACCTGTACCCGTCTCATTTTGACCATACCTAGGGTGACACCTTCCATTACACTGCGAACGGTTGACATGGAGAGGAGACTTAAAAACCTTTACTCCCTTTTTCTGTGCCGCTGTCACTTCTGTGCACTTCAGCCTCCCTGGCTCTTGGCACAGTCACCCCTATGAAAGCTACAGAAGTATTGCAAATTGACTAACAAGATTAGCAAATCTGCGCTTGACTTGTTCAATAAGGTGTTGATGCATGCAGATATATTTGCCGAAATGACTTCATCCAAGAGGCATCAAATCTCACCGGAGACCCTTCTATTTTCAGTTCCTAATCCCTAAACCTTTCTAACCTGCCTATAACAAAAAAAAAAAAAAAGGAACTGAAAAGGAAGGAGAGGAGATAATGATGCCCGCCGCGAAGGCAGCCGATCAGGCAGTGCCTCCCCCAGCCCCTGCACACACAATCAGCGCCAGCTGTAGGCCAATTAAACCCAGCCGCTCACAGGTGTTCGCAGAAATGACGAACACAAAAGAAATTCGCACTTCAGAACTGCAATATTTAAAAGCTTTGAGGTGGAACCAAGAAAGATAAAAGCCCGAATTAAGTTTATTGCCACCTTGCGCTTCACTCTAATGCAGGTTTTGAACAGGGCCTCCCATTGGTATTAAAAGTTGGATGAACATCTGCATTTAAAATACAGGAAACCAAGCACGTGAAGTGCTTTTAAAATGCCAGTTGCCATAGTAGATAGGGGGCTTTAGTATATGTTCATTTATTATTATAGTTGTACGGCAATATGGTAAAATATATTTGCCAAGTGGGCAATACAAGCTCAACTCTAAGTCAACATAATATGCTAGATTGCTCAGATTTTCATAAATATTTTTGATGCTTATTTTCTCTAAACGTAACTCTCATTTCCCAAAATAACAATTTCTTTAATTTTTAATGAGAACAAAACCATGGTAAGATCTTATCATGCTCTCTTACGTGCAGATTAAAAACCACAAGAGGGGAGAAAAAGGAAAAAGGAGGCAGCCCCCTGAAAACTCTCCACATGCTCTTAAGTGGCCGAATGACGGGAACTATCCAGTAAGTGAATCCTTTCCCTGACTCCACAGAGCAGCAAACAAAGTATCTGTAAAATGAATTTCTCTTTATGGTTCTATACCAAAAATATGTATACAAATTAACATCCAAATGTCTTTAATTCCCATGATATGTCTATTAAGCAGCAATTCTCCATGAGGCTGTTTAGCTATCCAAACAGCAGCCTAAAATTATTATCTCTATAAGCTTTCCATAACTTATCACTCAGTTCCTATGAAAAGCCATTAATTTTGGCCTCTCTCTATCTTGGTCTCACAGGAAATATTCTGCAAAGGGATGTAATAAAAATGTGATTTCTGCCATCATTTCATTAAAATTCCCTGTTAAATTTCTATCTGAACAGTGTACATAATATAAAAAAACTCAGGGCTCTTATTAATGGTGCTGTTCCTTATGATACGGACTTTAAAAAATAATGAAGACCATTTCTTACTTGTAAGAATATTGTTCATTTTTCATTCCTATTAAAATTTAATCTGGAAGTTGTTTAAAAATGTTTAAGTTTCATTACATTTCACCATCTTAAGACGGGGAAAGAGCTAGTGAGTTCATGAGCAGGAACGCTGTCACTCATCTGTTCTTCCACCGATATCTCAACAGTAGATCACTCAACCTATCTATGATTCAAGATACCCATTCACAACATTTTAATACGTACCCATCTCATGGAAGTGCTGAGAGACAACGTTTTCTGAAAAGCCTTAGCTCCACGGCTAGAGGATGATGGAGAACAGAGGAGCAAACTGTTTCCTCTGCTTAAGAGAACCTTTGAAATTTCAGGAGAGGGGTTTTGGAGGTTTTGGTTGGTGTTGGGGTTTTCGGTGTGGGGGGTTGTGTTGATTTGGTTGGGGGTGGGGAGGGCAGTGGATATTTTTGTAGGATTTAAGAAAGCTGAAATCCATGCAGAAAATTGTGGTCGATACACCACAAAAAAAAAAACATTAAAATGCCACCGAGTCTTCAACAGGAGAGCATTCTTGGCCATCACTCTTACTGCATGGAATTTAAGCAGAATTGCCTCTTTGAAACCAGAGAGCCGAGTTGTGTAGAAGCTCAAAAGAGGAAACCAGGCTGCTCTCCCCACCACAGCCTTTCATAGCAACACCAGGTTATTTGACATTTTAAGAGCTTTTCAGACGTACTTTACGGTGTAACTTTAAGTGGTCTTGTCCCTTACTCCCAAAACCTCAGTGGTGAGACGAAGGTCCACACACATACCATGGAGTCCCACCTACCTTGCTACAAGGGCACATTCCAGCACTCACTCCAGTAGCACTCAACACACTCAAGTCAAGAGAATTAGCCACGCTGTGGCAACACTGAGTTAAACGAACTGACAGTAACCCACCAAGAAAACTAAAATTAAACTATCAGAACTAGGACATGCATCCTCGACAAACATTGTGCTTAAGCACTTTCTACAATCAGGTCTTTTATTCGAGGGTCTAATTTTAGACATCTAAGTATAAAAATTCTGGCCCATACATTTAATGGAAGCGCGCGATTGCCAAGCTGAGAATGTTAAAATCTAATTTTAGTTTTTCTTTGCATACTTGTTTTTTTTTTTTTTCACACAATTTCTGCAACTGAATAGAAAAAATATCTGTGATATTTTCTGGACCACATTCACAATATTCATTTTAGTCGTTACATTTTGAGTAGTTATAAAGCCTACTCCATTGAATTGGAGCATTTTCATTATTCCCAGCGAGACCAAAATTTCGGTCTCTGCAGTCAAAGTACTTTCTGGTAATTTTTTTTCAGTCCTGAAAATATTTCTATTAAAATTAATGTTAATACATTTTGATCTGCATACATCCTGAATTAGAAACTTAAACTTCCCTGAAAGTCTTCCTTTTAGATCTTTTTATGCAATTATCATCCGGCTATTGTGCTACAGGCAAATTTTTGCATTTTCTTCCTGATGTAGATGGTTTCATAACAGGGATATATTGATTTAAACTAGTTTCATTACTACTAATGCTCTGCTAAATTTTAAAGACAACGCAATATTGAACGGAATAATGTGTTCTATTAATAAGCATACTATTGAAATACTGAGCAGATTTATTGCATTTGGATGTTCAAATAAACACAAAGATCATTTTCTATAAATCATCTCCTGCCTAGAAAGATGACTGAAATGGGATTTGATTTTTTTTAAAAAAGTAATAAAACCAATGAAAACTAGTTTGAAAAATTATCCAATGGATTTTAATCAAAAAGTGTATGCTCTAATCAGACGTGTTTGGGCCTTGTTTAAAGCAGTACTTATTAGCACAGGTACAAAGGACCTTTAAAGGGACTGGTTGTAGCAACAGCTTAAGGAAAGAAGTTTAAAAAGAGATTCAAGCTCTGTTTTGTAAATGAAATAAAGCAGAGATGGCAAAACTTTTAAGTCCACACAGCACAGCGCTTGGTTCTTGCACGCATACTTAAGCTGGCTCGGGAACCAGGAGCTAAGTATCCATGTCAGTGCAGTATCTGCTTGAGCCTGCTAATTAAGCTTGCTGAGAAGAACTAATTACTGATGCAGCTCTGCTGCTTCTGGGAGCCGAGCTAATACCTCTATGCGGTACAACACATCAGCCCATTTGGAGCAGGCTCAGGCACCCGAGCAAAGCAGGGCAGGAGCGTGCCCTTAAGTAAATCATTCCTGATATCAAACAGCAAATAAAGATTCTGTTTCTTCAGCAGTGACCCCGCATGTGATCTCCCACTGGCCCCCTCCCTCCTTGCCTCGTCCACCACACAGGGAAAGCACTCTGGAGAGAGTGCCTGAGCAGGGCAGGACTTACTGAAAGATAGGAAAAATAAGCACCTTCTGATTGCTGGCGTAACTGCGAACGAGGGTTTGCACACACTGAAATCTTCTTCATTAACTCTGCAACAAAGCGTCCTCATTTCCCGAGTTTTTGATTGCCACAAATACCGTGCTAAGTGCTCGGGTTAAAAAAGAATGCTTTAAGCCATTTTCCAGCACGGGTTTCAGCTGCAGTAAAACATTCGCTTCCTATCTTGCTCTAACAGCTCTCCATAAGAATACTGCTAAAATTACATGGGAATCCAAGCTGAGGGGAAAAAAGCAAGATTGTAATCAGAATAGCAAGCCCTGCTAGGGCTAACAACAACTGCTGGTTACTACTGCTAAAAGATAACAGGGAGGCAGGCAGAGAGCACCGCTGTGCGCTCAGCAAGCACATATGGCAACACGCTTCTGTGGTCACCCTGTCTTTCCATCTCTGCTCCCATCACTGCTTATTTTCTCCCCTTTCTCTGCTGCTCGTACCCCAAACTGTAAGCTTTGCAGGACAGGAGCTGTGCTTTATTTACACGTGGCAGCATCTGCCCAAATGACTTCAAGACTGACGATCGTGGTCCCTCCGTTTCTCAGCATCTCTGCAATGGCACAAACAAACTAGAAAACCCTCTGAATTTTGTTCCTAGTTTATTACAGCAGCTCACAGACCCTGGCAGTTATCTCAGTAGTTTGTACTCTGTCGCCCAGAACGGCACCATGCTTCGCAGCAGAACACCACCAGCTCTTTTGCCAAAAGAGCTAGATGTCACCGCCTGACTGCCCTCCACGGAGCCTATCTGCTCTGTGCAAGTGCCACGCTGTGCTTCTGCAAAGTCACAGCGTGGGCCAGAAGTCTCTATCTTCCTTTAAAACACACGCCATACCTGAAAGAATGGAGCTTGAGCTTCCAAAAGCTACCACGACACAAACAACCACAATAATTTTTTACAGCCTGCCATTTCTGCTTCCACACGCTGTATGGCCGACGAAAGGTTATGCATATAAAATCGTTAGGTTACAGTTATTATCTTGTTAGAAAGAGCGTTTTAAGAGTGTTTGAGGAATAAGAGGACATCTTTTTATTAATATTTCAGTAAAACTATGAGCATGTAGTGCTTGCTTCTGATGTGGGAAAAACTCATTTCAACTGAGTAATCCAGCATAACTACAGCCTCAAATCCCAACATGCCTCCAAAAGCCAGAAGACATAAAATTGTGCCACGGTCAAACTCTAACTCAACCTTCACTACTTCAGTGCAGATCTTCCACTGCCTAAACAAGTTCTCTAATTGCTGCTGCGTCGAAATCTTTGCCTGTCAGATATTAAATCTTTATAATCTCAATACTGATTAAGTGCATTTTAAAATGCTCCTAACAATTATTGTCATTACGGAGGACCTCTCATTGACCCGTGCTGCAAACTTTCCACTCTTCTTCCAGTCACTTTACTCCCTACCCACATCCCTTCTACAGCCTGCCACAAAAGCATAAAAGCCTTTTTTTCACTAAACGCTCTCATCTTTGGTGGGCAGCTGAATTTGGCAAACTCATGACACCCACTGTGTAGGAAAGGCATATACTTACCCCTACTTAGAAAGTAAACATTAGAGTTTCTCCCAAGTTTGAGAGAAATATCAGCTCTGGATCCCCACAAAGCCCTCCTGCCAACATTACATGCACTTACAGATAATCTTCAAACACTTATCAGAGAAGATTACTCCTCTCAAGAAACAATAACCTGGATGAATTCTTCTTCTCCTGGGAGTTTCTACTGAGATAGCATTATCATAGCCCATAAATACCATCGTCAGACTACATCATCTCCCCATTCCTCTGCTTGAACACATCTCCCTGTTTATACCCTTTGTCTTTTTCTCATTCTAGTCTTATACTCCCATTTCCCCCAATTACTGTTAATCTCCAGATAATGACTTCTGTAACAAACAAGTTACAACCGCTGCTCTAGGTAAAATTATGTAAATGTCAGAGGTCTTCTGCTTATCTTCAATCATTCTCTATCTACATTGGCTTATTGGGTAAGTTATTTGCCAACTACTGTAAGTCTTCTTCTCACTTGTGTCCTAAAACAAACTTTTAAATCTAAGTTAATAAAAGAAATGGGGATTAGGCATGTCATGTCTCATTAACATACTGAGTCTTTAGCAAGTTACTCAAGATTATTCTATGCACTCTTCAGAGAGGGGACAACAACTCTCTGCCAGCGTGCTTCAGCATTACTTCCCCTGATGCCAGCTACCTCTGAACAAGTGATGGTTATGATGACAAAGTGGGCCTGACCAAGTACTCACTGGCGTTAGCTCACTAGCCAGCCAGCACTGCTGCCTGCTGCTAATGCTGTGTTTTCCACACACAGGCTCTGTCCAGGCACGTTACTGCAGAATCGGTTTGCCAAGATGTGGAAACTCAGGTTCTCACTTGAGGTTCTTGAACTTATTTCTGACCAAAAGGAAAAGCAGCATCCAAAAGCAGCCATCTAAGGAGACGAACAACCCCATTGGCATTTAAATGGTTTGCCTCTTTGTACAAGCTCTTCTTATGGTTGTGTCTCATATGCAGACAAAAAAAATAAATAACAGACTTGATTCACCATCCTTACTCCAGCACAACTTTGCTTGTTTCAGTAGAGGGCTCTGGTGCAAAGGAGTAAGAAATGGCATTAGGAATCATGACAAGGCTTTGTACTTGCGGTTCTCCTGCACAGAAGTTGGAAAGCTTTCCAAGCGATGGTGGGAAGCACTGTTAACCTCACTATACGAACAGTGAACTTAGGCACAGAACGCTGAAGTAATTATCCAAAGGTCACAGTGAGTCAGTAGTAGATGCAGGACAAGAAGCCACTTACATTCGCTCCCAAATTCTCTAATGGAGCATCTCCCCCCTCACTGCAATGAAGTTTTAAGTGTAAATCAATAATTGAGGTCATCAAAAACTTTCCGCATGCAGACCGTAGTGAAGTCATCCTCCTCTAGGAAAGCACTGACAAAAAGCAAGGCACTTAATGAATTTTTCAGTGGTCCTTACGTAAGGACAGAGCATTCCAGGAGGTGGCGAGAGGGAAGGACGCTTGCTCGGGAAGCCCCGTAACAGGGCTGCAGCGACAAATCATTACTCCCAGAACACTGCTCAAGGAAATGTAATGCTGCCATTTTCCAAATGCTGGGTTATAAAACCTTTCACACATACAATATTTAAAACCATGAATTACCTTCCAGAACATATCCAAACATCTAACAGTACCAAGTCATGCTAACAGTTATCTGTTTATAGGTCAGGAGGGCAGTAAATTATTGCAATGGAAAGTAGTAAAGCCTGCATTGTATCTAGTCATGCTGTTTAACAGGTGATAGTGAAAAGTAGGTGATGCATGGAAACTTCAAGTTTTTATAGCTCTTGCCTCAATCTGTATTCACTTATATAAAGATGTCACATTTTTAAACATTTAAAAGTCAAATTGTCTGGAGAATAGATTCATATAAAATTTATTTTCAGAAACAGATATTTAGCCTACTGCTATCAGAGTTGATTGCTCTTATGTATAAGCTTTATTCAAGTTTCTACAGGTTTGAAAATACAAAGACTGACATTTCAGATCCCATACTCAAGTGTGTCATTAACCAGAAATTGAAATGGGAACATTTCCACTTTCTCAGAAGTACTCAGTTTGTTAGGGTGATAACTAACTGCTTCTGAGTTTTTGTGAAGCTACTAAATATGACTCTACTCCAACGCAGACAAGAAGGAGTCACACAATGGCAAAAGAAAAATCCTGAATTGGTGCCTTACCCAGCACAATATGCCTTGAGAACTGAATAATTTCAAAGCTCTGCCAAAACAGCTATTTGTAAGTGGCTAATGGCAAAAATGTTTTATTCTGTTTATGTCAAAGACATGTTTGTCAGGCACTGGACAGCCAGACAAATCAGGGTCTAATTAGTTCAGTCAATTCCCTCAGTTTTATCCTTTCAGTCTACGTTGAGTTATTAAAGCATCAGAAATAAAACGCTACTGAGACAGCAATAAGGGAAATAAGATGTCAGAAGTCTATTAACAATGGTATTTTCAGGAAGCAATGTAAATAGAAAATCAAATTTACACAAGAAATATGTATCAGTAAGTAATACTCAACATAATCATCCCACATTTATCTTTAAAGGAGCTTTTATCTCCAAATGATCTAAAAAAAATAATAATAAAAGTGCTTCAATACATAGACATCTTGACTTCGTTGGAACAGTGACCGTCATTCAGATTCAGATGCCTACCCAGTACAAGAGGATATCGGTCCCCAACCCAAATACTACAGTTGTACAAATAACAGTATGTGGGTAATTATTTATTCCACCCTTGACATTTAGCCAGCTCAGACAGAAAGTGTGACAGTTAAGCAGTTGCAAGATAAAAAGAACCAGAAAATGCCACATTCAACTGAAATGACAGGAAATATTTAGGTAGACAGAATGTAATAAGTTTGGCAGACTTATGGGAGTTTAATTGCCCATTTGTGAAAAGGGATAAACACACGGGCAAACCACAGCCATGAGGACCGGTTTCTGGCAGGAACAGCTTTCTGTTAGGGGTGTCTAAATCTTCTTTACCTGAATGTGACCATCACAGAAAGGAAATTTTCTTGTCCCATTGCAGAGGTGGTTGGGTCGGTGGCAGCAGCCCTCAGCTCTGTGCCAGGCTTCATGCAGGCAGAAAGAGGGCAGTGGGTTCTGGCCCCAGAAGGGCTGTCACACTTACCAGCAACTTCCCAGTCTTGCACTGCCATACACTTGCTAACACCGTATCTTATCTACCATGATGGCTTGTAAGTCCCACATCAGCTCTCACTAAGTGTCTCAAGTCACTGGTCTGTTGAACCATGATACAGAAAAATCCCTTCACTAACACAGACATTAAAAAAAAAAAAAGGTGATTTCACCAGAATCTTCACTGAGCAAGAAGAGATTTTTCCTGAATGTTTGTTTAAAAAATTATCAGCTCCCCGTTTTACAGTGTTTCTGACATTTCAAAACATTCCCATAATATTCTTACACTCTTTCTTACCAGTTTACTGTAACAGAAGTATTTGCCTCTTATTTCAATGTATTAACTTTCTCCTACTAGGAAAAAAAAAAAAAGTTAAAAGGGCATAATGAACATCCCCGCTTTTGCCAGGTCTGTTTGGCAGCCTGCCACAAGGAATAAGCTTCCACACACAAGTTTAGACTCATGAGTCCAAAAGGTTGAAGACAAATTAAAAAGAATACTTAGAATATTTACTAATATTAACACAAGGGATTAGTTCAGCATGTAAACAGCACTAATGATATGTCTGAAAATCAACAAGCCACACCAAGAAAAACATGATCTTACTTATTACTTAGGATTGTACACTTCGTGTTCGGTGCTGATCATCTTAATGATGATGCCACCTAATCATTCATGAGGAAGTAAAAGGAGTATCTTGGTGTTTGATAAAATAATGAGGATTTCAGGAGGAAAAAAAAAATAAAAATATGCCCAGATTCTACTAAATTGAATCATCAGCTAGATTTGAGTCACCTTCTAGAAATGCCTCACACTTCTACTCTTCCTTTTACAGGACCAGTCACTTTTGGGTCTCTGTATCACATACATAATTAGGAAGAAGGAATCGAGAAGTACCTTGTAATATGTTAGTGTTCACTGAGTTACCAAGTCTGACTGACTAAAAATAATATTTAAAAATCTACAAGTTATAAAATACTTTTTTAAAAGAAAATCCGTAGTCGCCTACATTTACTTCTATAGCTATAAATAAGCATGTTGTTATGATAACAGTATTCTGAATAAATCATAGAATCATAGAATGGTTAGAGTTGGAAGGGACCTTAAAGATCATCAAGTTCCAACCCCCCTGCCATGGACAGGGNAACAGAATACTTGTAACAGAATTGATGCTTAAAGAAACAGATAATAAGAATGCATATATGTGTGTGTAGCTAATAGAGGACTCCAGTGCTTTCTTCTCTTGTTTTACTTACAGAAGTGCAGACTCTTCGTTTCAGATAACATGATCCTTTTTACCTCTGATGAATAAAGACACCCGTGAAACGAATCCATATAATATGTGCATCTGCCTTATGTCATACAGCACCAGAGGTTTTTTCCCCCATGTTGAACACTTGTTTTTTGTAACCCAGCACAGCCAAAAAGCCTGCTTTTTATACAAGAATTAACTCATGCACAGAGAAGTCCTAGACCAAGTGAGTTCTCCTTACAGTACCTTGTATTCATAACTAGACCCACAATTCATCTTTGCATTTTTAATTCACTCAGCTTACAGGCCCTAACAAACAGCGGACATCATCTTCTGTTTAAAGAGAAACTAAGCCAGAAAGCAACTAAATAACTTGAGGGCAAGACAGTAACAGAACACAACTAGATCCCAATTCATCTGCTTGCCAGCCCCCACCTACCTGGTAGACCACAGAGGCAGTCCCAGTAGCACACTTGTATGCAGAATTCTCATGGTCAGCACAAGTAATGAAAACTATTAATCAAAGCTTCCCATGTCCCTTTAATGACATTCCCATGGATAAAACGGCCTAAATATTTAAAGACCTTTATGCATGTGTGTCTGAACTCTCATTTCCTCAAGTAAAAAAGAATTCCTCCATGTCACTTGGAGCTTCAGAATCTACACAAAGGACCTAAGGTGACATGTTAAAAGGCTGACGTCTGTTGATTAACTAGAACACTCAGGTGACAAAGAAATTAAATTAAAAAAAATAAATCAAACTGCCACTTATTTCTGTGTTAAGATTTAGAAAAAGTAGAAAACAATACAGTTTAACAGCAAGAGATGGCATTATATTCAATGCTTGCTTACATATATATATCAAACCAAGTGCAAACGCTGAATTTGTGCTGAGTTTCAGCCGAAGGTTTGTGTCTTTACCAGGTGGTACATATGGTTTGAAAAACAAGTGGTTACAAGTCAGTCTGTCTATACGTTGACATGATGGTTGCCCATGCTCCCAGGCACACACAACAGGACTGGTTTTGCAATAGCAGCGATGGTCAGATACACAATCCAGCCTTTCCCAGGCAGGGGTGTGCATGCTGCTGCCTGAACAGCAGTGTGCAGCCCAGGTCCTCTGCTGAAAATCTCTAGGGACTCCAAGGCAGAATGAGCACTGAATGGTAGGTATCCAAAAGGAAGAGTTATGCTAAGCAGCTGTATTAACAGCGGAGTGTTGCACTTCATGTAATGAACGTGTGGATCTCAGGAAAAGAAGTGGTGTCCAACGCTGTCACTTGAAATCCAGGAACGATCTCAGCTACTCAGAGACTGTTCTACTTTGCAGTCTTACGAGCTCATTTGAGGAGACAAGTTCTCTACTAAAATTTTCAGTCTTGTTTTCTGTAACCATGAACATGACTGGTTCCCGACTTAAATGACGTTCTTGATATGACTGTGAGTAAAAAGCTTTTCCGCTGAGGTTTAAAAGCAACATTAGCCCACAAGAGTGGGGTCCTTGACCTAGCTGTAGAAGGCACTAAACTTCTTGCATCTTTGTGAAAAGTCCTCTGAAGTTTTAGAGCAGAGATTGCAAATCAACAGACTTCAGCTAAGGTACTGGAGTTTATGAACAAGCTCTAGAGAGTAAGTGGAGTTTCTGAAGACCAGAAAACAGAAGACAGTCTAAAAATCTGCTTAGCCTGCTCCAGCCAACAGGATTGCTCGGGCTTACAGAGAGGACAATAGATGGAGAAAGACATAACATGGAACCAAGTGCATCTATTATAGATTGACTAGAAATTAATTTATTTCAAGGCAGAGACCAACCTCAAGGTAATCCAGACTTCCGAGACAGGTCAGAGGACATAATTTGATTTCCTTTACTCTAAATCTTAGAAAGTAGCCCAGTCAGCCTGAGAAACCATGTATCTGTGTGGCTTTGTGGCTATTCGGTTTGAGTGACAGTTTTCTCACACAGACAAGAGGAACTCATGCACCCCTATTTGTGTTGAGGGTTCTCTGAATCATCTTTGGCAGGTGATGGTCCTGAATGTCTGGATGTTTCTACCCATGTCCCAAGGTCTGAAATCATAAAAACAAATTTCCAAGATTAAGAAAAATGTCTATTGCTATACATCTGAAAGTGGGACATTTGGGGCATTTTCTGGCATCGACCATGAATAGGCAGCAGCCGAAAATTGTCATGCAATGAGAGATAATGCATTAACCGGATCAGAGATAGGTAACCAGGCTGTCTTCAGGCATCATCACGTGCAATGTGTATGCAGCCCTGCAATAAATCCTGCAGATGCACAGTCTGTGCTGATGCCTCCTCACCAGATTTCTGCTTATATAGGGAAATGAACTTTATGAATTTGTCTTATGGTGGATGAAATCCCAGGAGGAGAGTCCTTATGAACTTCAAATGGCAAACTGTGCATCTGAAAAACTTTAGGTTCAAACTTTTTGCAGCTCAAAATGAAAAACTCAAGCTAAATCTTAGGGTATTCAGAACTAACTCACAGAGATATTTCTGCAGGCAATCATCCTGGTACAGACAGATAACGAATTCCCACCTTCTTAGCTGAAAGAAAATTACAGCCCTGGCTCTCATGAAAAATCTTTCTGCCATACAACGACCAACCTATAGTGCCCTGAACTGACAATCACCCGGCTTTCATTAAATAAAGACACTTCTAATTAAACAACCTGAACAACACATAAAAATGTGTGCTTTGCAGGCAAGAGATGGTAAACCATTTATCTTTTAATATAATAATCACTAATATCAGGCTATCTGGAGTTCAAACTGATGAATACTGGTATTTAGGTTATGAAGTCCTAGATTAGTCTACAGCTTCTGTTTGTTTCAAGAAAAAGCAACCCTAATTCTTTCCATTTTAAAAAATAAGGGTCCAGTTGTTGGACTATTGCTACTGCTCCAGAAACATTTTCACTTTTTTACCAAAACAGATTCTCACAGGATGATCTGTCTCTTGAACAGGGATGGTGAAGAGAGAATACAAAAGAGTCAGAAAAACTCAGGTTGGAGGAAACTCCGCTAGTTATCTGGTCCAATCCTTCAAATTACATTAGTCTGCTTGTTCAGTTAGGCTTTGAAATTCAGTCTGGTTTTCAACAAGTAGGAAATCTCAGAAATGTAAACTTGATCATGGCATACAGGATCTGCCCACACTCAGAGGAATCCAAGAAGTCCATTACCAGGAACTAGTGAATCAAGGAGGTTGGAAGTACATGAGAAACCCAACTTTTGAAAAAGGTAAAAGGCAGCGGAACCAAAAGACATATGCATAGGTCAAATGGACTATACAAGCAAAAGTGCCAACATATGGGTAGGCAGATGGGGTGTTTGCACTCCTAATAGCTGTCAGGTAAACAGGTAACTCCACAAAGTGAAACGTAGAGCAGAAGTTTTCTTAGAATAGAGAATAGTTTGTTGGAAGGAACCTTAGAAGGTCATCTAGTCCATTTTCCCCTGCAACATGCAGGGACATCTGCAACTTGATCTGGTTGCTCAGAGCCCTGTCCAACTCAAACTTGAATTTTGCCAGGGTTGGGGCATCTCCCACCTCTCTGGGTAACCCCTGCCAGTGTTTCATCACCTTCATGCTAAAAAATTTCTTCCTTATATCTAGTCTTACATATTACACTTTCCTCAAGACCTGTGGTTTAATACAAAATCTTTGACTTCAAGTAAAGTCTTATGAAGCCTTTCATTCATTGAAGAAGCCTTACTCTCACTTCAAAGGCAGATTGCGAGGTCACAATGCTCTCTCCCAAAAGCCACTACAAGGGTTATACTGAAGAAATTGCAGTATCTGATCTGAGAGTCTGTAAAGTGCTTCTCAAGGACAGGCAGTCCTGCTACAAACTTCTTTCATAAAGATGCAGAGATATCATTTCACAATAGCAACAATATCATCAGAAGTCTGCAAGGCCAAGAGAATGTTTCGCTGGAAAAGAAGGCACTGTTTTCTATCCAGATTTATTCCCCAACAGAAAAATACATACCAGAGATGAGAGTCCACCTAAAGAAAATATTTCCACAGGAGGGACAGTTTTTAAAGCTAAGTGGATGAAACCTAAAGAGGCATCTTCAAAGAAAAGAGACAGAAAAATCAGAAGACCCTAAAGAGAGGAGAGACGAGGCTGATTAAAGACAATGGAACAAAGAGATGGTGAACTGGCACAGACCTCAGTTAAGCAGTGAACTGCTCACACCTCGCTTAAGCAGTGAGCTGAGAGTGAAGTGCTTATCACCACGAACACAGCATCACTCTCAGCGTGCAAGTAGATGGGGCTTTTCTGCGAGCCAGACGGTTCTACCGTGGCAAACATTTCCAGGGGATTGAGCGCAGGTAGGAGTTCTATTGTGAATGTTAGCAATATCTACATATTTCAATACTGATGTTTCCTTTTTGTTGAAATATTTATGTCCACCTGCACTACTGTTTGGCATTAGTATTCTTCAGGAAAGATAGGTAAATTAACAACGGCACAGTAATCTAGAGGTGAAAGGAAAAAGCATTATTTTTCTTCATCTTATTACAAGGTAGTGTGCTCCAGACCACCCTAAGTTTGAATTATCATCTCTAATCACTTGGACCACACATGAGGAAACAACCAAAACCTGGCGTTCTCAGCAGAAAAGAGAAAGAATGAGGACAAAAACTTTATCTCCCTTTTACAGATAAAAAGAGGCACACAAAGAGATTGGAGGATTTGCCAAAAGTAATACAGGTGAGGCAGGGCTATTCCAGGTATTTATTCATGCTAAAACTCTGTCTCTGTCTGGCCTTGTAAAATTATTCCAATACCCTTGGGTCTACAGTCAAATTAGTTCTTTATTTATTATCCCAGTTCTCAAGTATCTTTGATATGGGCTCATCCATTGTTCCCGTACAGCTGGGTAAACAGACAAAGTCAGTTCTAGCATGCAGGTTTACCTTATAGCATTCAAAACACTTTGCATATATGGGATTTTTTTTTTTTTTTCTTTAAGCAAGCTAAGAATGTGTTTAAAGGTGACCAGTGTTGAAAAATAGAGGAATGGGAAAGTCTGGAGACAATCAGAAAGTTAGGGCATCTGAAGACTGACTTATTTATTTCCATATCCTTTTCAAAGGAAAAAAATAATAACTCAAGTAACCAATGTTTGAAATTTTAGTATGTAATCACCCTTAAGACAAAAAATGACAATGATATGGACAAGAATTTTAATTACTGACATGAAAAGAAACAAGGCTTTCTAGTCCTTGAAAGAAAAAGTTTTCCTCTAGACTCTACTAAGAAATGATACCATAACTGTGGCAACTTTTTTAAGATGAGCAAATGATTCAAAAGAAACAGTAACATTTTAAAAAAATTTTAAAAAATAATATAAATACCCTCCTCACAAAACTTAATCTTCTTAAGATTTTACAGCCTTCTCAAAGCAGACCATGTCTTTCACTCTGCTTGCACAGTACTTTAGTACACACCAGTGCCTTGCTCCTGATGAGGGCCTCTGGCATTACTGAAATATAAACACCAAACAGGACGCAGACAATACACTACATAAGAAAGGGGGAGAGCAGATATCCCATTAAAAATGAATTCCTGATATTCCTCTCTGCCTACAATCCCACCCCATATTTGTGCCATTCCTACTCAGGGCGAAGAGCAGAAGCCTAAAACACATACACAACAAGAATCTTTGTAAATCAAGGGAATTAGTAGATGTGTTGATAATCTTCCACAAATAAGAAACAAAAGCTGCCAGCTGTACTTGTAAATACAAAGATAAACATTAATAGGCAATGCTGAGACTACAGGTATTATCTTTCTTTCAGGTGAAGTAGCTCAAGAATCCCGGTTCTGCAGCAACTCAGCCGTCTGTCCAACTTTTGTGACTCAAGTCCTACCCTACACTGCAGAACATCTACAGATTCATCAGCCAGAGACTTGCCAAAGCAAACTGGATTCTTGCCACTGTTTGAGATGGCAGCGAAGCAGCGACTGTGTAACTAGGTCAGACCCGATTACCTAGAACAAGGGCAACTTCCTTCACATCTTTGTGTAAAGCTTAGGAAAATGGCAAAGACTGGACATTTGGGCCCTGCAGAAAGAACATCCAAAAAAAAAATAATAATCATTTCTGATAGAAGAAGTTTAACTACATTTTAATGTGGATGATATTTTCTATTAACATCGGGGCAGGAGCCTATTGTTCAGTATAGCTCTTCACTTCCTTTACACAAGAGCTATCTCTTTGAATCTGTCTGAGTCAACTTTAGTGACCACTTTAATATTCACTTTACAATTAATGCTTCTTTTTATGGGTTGGAAGAAGGTAAACCAATTTCAGTTCGGCTTCTAGGTATTGAATTTATTATAAAAAGTTATGTACTTAAAACTCCTGTAATGAAACCAGAGGCATCATGAGATATTAACCTAGAGTTAACGCTGAGAAGGCCAGTTTGAATAATTCAATTCATGTCACCTTAAGTATCTTTTCAAATGGAATTAACTTTATCTCACAAAAAAGGAAGCTCCATGTTCCAGTTACTGATTATTGACTCCACGAGAGTTCTGTCTTAAATCATCTCACCACCATCTTCCCAGCAATTTTATTTCGCTACTACCACAATGCTTCTTTAAATTTCGAGGGATGACTTTTGTTATAAAGAAGCAACATTAGGTAAGAGGAAAACCTGGGAGTACAGAGTTACTGGTACCAGTGGTTGGTGCTAAAACAGACAAAAATAAAAGTTAATACCAAAGTAGCTGCATTAGTTTGATATAGCTGCAAACCAGGGCTGCATTTCAGCCACAAGAATGCAGCTACTGCAGTGTTTGCCTCCCACACAACTCCACCTCTTTCTGCAACAGTGCCACAGATGTTTGGTAAAGCTGCTGTTCTCTTGACCTGTTAATTGCCTCATTCTAACACAATGCCCAGCAGTTAAAGATTGAAAGGAGATGCTTTCAAATACCTGTCTAAGCCCAGGGGAAAGTGACAGCTTGCGGTCAGCATTATTGTACAGTAAGAAGGAAGGAACCAGGCGAGTGAAAAGCAGGTGATGTTAAGGCATAGGTGTAGCATTAGAAATGAATCAAAACAAACGAGGAAAGAGATGGGAAAATTAACAGAAACGAGAAAGAACAGCTCGTAACAGGCAGAACAAAGAAGTGCTTCAGTAAAGGGTACAACTCTGCAGTCCCGTGTTCCTGGAAGACACAGGAAAAAATCAGAAAGAATCTCACATCATAGCACAGATGCCCCAGTAACATCAGCACTCACTCGAAATGGGAAACGCTGATTACCCCTCCTAGACAGTTCAAGTAAGTGAAAACTAGGTAACAAGCTAGTACCTATTGATTTAAAGCCAGACATACCCAAGATTTCCTTAGTCCAGTCAAAAACAGACAATAGGAAAAAGATTCCCAATAATCAGGACTCAAGCAAAACTCAGGATGACTTCCTTCAGCCTAGTATTTAAAGGAGGCAGCTTTTTCCAAAGTCCAGCTTAAAACAAAAAGAGTGACAGCACAAAAGCTTCAGCGAGGCAGAGAAAGCTGGCATGGGCAGCACTTGGAGCAGGTGGAAAGGTTTCTGGGTCTCTTCCCCCTTCCAATTCTGACTTCCAAAAATCCCCCCCTGCTGCATTCCCCGGCAGCATTCCCCACCAAGGCTGGCACCAGAATGCAAGCCCTGTGCCTGACCCAACCCCTGCGTTAAGACAATGCACAAACACAACAAAAAGAGACAGACTACAACCCCAGAAGCTCACAGTTCAGGTATTATGGCAAGAGACAAAAAGATAACAACAAAAAAGGTGTGTGAAAAGAACAAAACACTCCAACAAGAAGGAGCCTGGTCACTTTTCTTTGGGTTTGATAGCTATCGTGTGAAGGAATGTGTTAGGAAAAGAGCCAACGCAATGAAGCAGTCCGGCAAGTATCTCCACAGTTTCTGAGCTGTGAGGAGAAACATAGCATGAAGCGCTTGTTTGGGAAAAAAGGTAACGATTTTTAAAGCCAAATGCATTCAAGATTTAAACAGCTCTATGCCTACCAGGACTGCATCAAAAGAAAATTGAAGTGGAAGGCCAGAAACATTAGAAATATCTTGCAAGGAAAACCAATTGAAACATGCTTTGACAGGTTTTTATCTATGCTTACAAAGCTTTGCACAGGGCAAGAGGGCTGGGGTAATTTCAGATCTGCTAGGCTGGAGCTCTAGACTAAGTAACCGTAACGAAATGTTAAGGTAAGCCTCGATAAAATATCTGAATTTGCATTTGTGGACAAAAGTACCTGCACATATAGAGAAAAGAAATAACAGGGTCAAAGACAAGCTTGATAGAACTTTGCATGTGAAATCAGAAAACAAGCTCAGAGAAGTCTCAGTGAATAGACTGGCAGAGTGATTATGAAGGCAGAAGAGTTGAATGTGGATTGCTGTACCACCAGATGCTGATTTGACAGTTAATGGGCTGAAGGTTTCTTATTATCTGCTTCTCTGGCACTGCAGATGTGATTACACTGGATACCTTTACACTGGGTGCTAACCTAGTACAAGATACGTGTATTTAACATTGAAAGGCTAAAGGCGGAAGGTCAAGCACCACAAAACCTCAGAGAAGTATCAGCACCATTCCAAATACAGCTGCCACAGACTATATGTAGGACTACTCGGGCTCCTCTGCTCTGTTTTCCACAGAAATCCCCAGCAAGTCCCATAGCAGAGGCAAGAACACAGGCACCATCCATTCTCAGAGAAAAAGGTTCTTGTTGTGAACTCAATGCCACCACAAAATGGACAGCAGATAGAAGTACCAAACAATGGAAATGAAATGTTTACCAAGGCTAACAGCTTGAGGAACACCTCAGCATCCAACAACATATTTTACACCAAAACCACAACAAACCACCACAAAAAACCCGAAACACAAAACAAACAAACAAACAAACAAACAAACAAAAAAGCTAAAAAACAAATCAACACCAGGATAAAAAAATGATTCTTGAAGGCGATGAAGTCAGAGAACTATTGCTATCTGCTTCCTGAACAGCATTAGAAATGCAGCCCTTCTTTCACAGGCTCCTGAGATGAAGGATCTGTGCAATGCTGTTAGGAGGGAAGCCAGTGTCAGGCCACCTTCTGGATACTCTCTGCTGGTGACTTTCCTTTTAGCCCTATTACAAGCATTTAAGACGCTTCCAGCAAAAGAAAGGATCAAGGGCTCATCCTATAAAAAAAGGCATAGTCTTAGGCAGGGTAGAGTCTAGAGATCTGCAGATGGAAGTTGGTCAGAGTAGGTAAAAACATTAGGTAGACCACTTGCGTAAGTAGTCTTCATTTCCAAGGTAAAATCCAGTGTCATCAGCAGGGATGCAAACCAAGACCATCCAGCTATCGGAAAAAACTCTCAAGCAACCATGTTTTCAAGTCTTTGGGCGCATGCATCTGAGAAGCATTTTACCACTTAATTTAACACGTTGTATCTCTAGTCAACATCTTCTGGTTTTCAACTGCATATATAATTACAGGTAGCTCAAATCAGATGGGCTGCCTCAAAGACTTGAGAAAGCACTTATTGACCAAATACATCATCTGTAATGTCCTTTTCAATCATCAAAAGCCACAGGGAAATTTTGAAAAGCTGTATCTATAGCGACTGCAATTATTTTACTGTTTAAGGAACATGACAGAAAACAGAAGAGTATCTTAACTTTTTCCTTAGCCAAGCCATGGGTTCCTGTGATTCCTACTCCATGGTCAATTAACTTCACCCATTTTATTGACCAAAAAAACACGTGGGTTTTTTTGTTTTGTTTTCCTGCAATCCATTTATTACAGGAAAGATTCACGGGAAGCCGCTCACAACAGTATTCAACACCGTATTATGCAAGACAACACTCTTAAAGTTGTGTTTCTAGTAAAAGAGAAAAAACGTCTTAAAGATGTCACTAGAAAAGGAGGTGGGAGAAAAGAGCTTACCTGCTGCTCCTTTTCCTTGGCAGCACTGAGTTCAGAAAGGGAGAGTGACAGCTTTTCCTGCTGCTCAGCAAGGTACTTCTGGTAGAGGCTCAAAAGTTCCTGGCATTCTCTGTACTGCTGCTGCAGAGGTAAGGCACCAGAAGTTAAGGGAAAAACACTCTTTAGCAAATAGTTAGAGTCAAATAGATACCAACTTACTCTCTGCAAATCCGATTTAGACCCATAACAGTTCAATTTAAAAACATACTGTGTGTTTGAGTACTGCCTAATGATGATAAATCTGCCTAGAGATGAATGCTCAAGTACAACCTTCTTTCTACTCAGGGAGTGGAAAAAGAAGGATTGTACCAAATTCTTTTATCATTGGAAAAGGGACAGCAGCAGGCGGCAGGTGATGACATTGTTTCAGCTGGAACAATTACAACCCTGTGATTTGTATTCAGCAAAGCCAGACATTACCAATGTTTATTTATAAATAAATAAATAGCCAGCCAAGTAAGTAAATAGCCCATTTTTAAGCGCAGACATGGAGCCACGAGCCCACATAACCAAATCCAATCTCTTTGCTTGAGCACCAACAGCTCCAAAACCCACAGCCACAGATGCAGCGCTGCAGGCCTTCCAGAGACCAGCAATGATTTTCGGGCAGTGAGCGGGGGAAAGCAACAACTGTGGTGTTTGCAAGGATATTAGTGAGCAACAGTGTCCTGCCTTGCTTGCAGCATTGAAATTCCAACAGGAGACAAATCTGCTCTTCACCTGTCATTGTGTAATTCCCTCCCTTGCTCATGTAGCATGGTAAACCGTTTATGCTCCCCTCTCTCCCCCCTCACTTTTAATTATGCATGCAGATGGGATAAGGGCTCGCTGTCCAAAGAGATTACTCTGAATAAATACTTTAATAACAAGTCACCGCAATTAAGGTAGGGAACAAAAACTTCTTCAATCTATAAAATGGTGTTGAGTTACAGATTTCCTTAACGTTTTTATGATCTAATCATTGCTTCTGGGCAAATTCATGTTGCAATCATTTTTGCCAATCATGGCTGCATAAATAACTCACTGTTTTGTTATTCCCTGTTATGACCCTGAGGTTTTTTTCTTTTTTTTCTTTTTTCTTTTTCCTTTTTTTCTTCTTGTTCTTTAGGACAAGGATGGGGGGGACGGGACACTGTGCCAAGGGGGTTTGTTTGTTTGTTTTTCTTTCCTTTAAATGAAAGACTGAAACAGAGAACAAGTGAAACATTTAAGGAAGGAATGGGAGATTATTAAACCCCAATGCTTAAATCAATCAGAAGAGCTCCTAGAATATCTTTGCTCAGCACCTGGAAATACAGGAGGGTACAAACAATGGTCTAAACAAGCTAACTGCTTTTCAGAGCCAGCCTGCCTGAAGCCTGAACTGTTTTACATTTCAGTTCATTTCGTCAGAGAGCACCAAAAGGCTGAAGTGATTTGTGGTGGTCTCAGGAGTATCTGCCAGCTATGATGTATATAAAAGGAATTTTTTATTCTGGTTGTAACCATAGGCAGTAATGTTTATAGTAGGTGAACATATTAGCCTGGACGCAGGGCATGAATTTTACTCTAGAAAAAGCCAGTTCATTTATACAGCCTAAGAGTTAAATGTCGGTATTTGAAGACAAATTATAGGGAAATTCATTTAAACCCATGTTATGTGGCAGAATATAAAAACAGACAGTCCTATCTTTATCAATTTTTTACGGCCCTCTTAATTCACTTTGCTTCCAGCAACCCCTTCCCCACAAAACAGATTTTTACCCTCTTCTCCCTCCAGCTAGCACACTGCTGGCACAAGGAATGAGTACCCTTAGTGGCCCTGGGGCACTCGACTGATGGCCACGCACCTACCCGAGCTCTTCCCACCCTGTTAATATCAGTCCTGCTGGAAAGCTGGCCAAGATTGCCCTTGCTCCCCAGCTTAGCACATGCATGGTGCAAGTATGTCATATAAGACATGGCCAAATTGTGTTTTGCAGACAGCCAGGCCCTTGCTGTGCACGCGATGCGACCACCTCTTGTTTGCAGCTGCCAAATTTACTTAAAATACAGCTTAAAACATAAGATGTAAAATTAACACCAAGAAAGCATGCAAGCAGTATCCGGATTGTCCAAAGGTAAGTTAAGTGATTATGAGTTGAAGTTAACATGAGCTTAAATGGCAGCTCAGATATCCCTGAAATTACTCTAAGATTCCATCAACATTGTAACTGTTAAAGCTTCCTGTATCAGAAGATTAAAACCTTGATCATTCACGCAACCAGTCTACATTAAACAACGTATTTTTACAGTCACCATCATCTAAAAGTCCAAACCCTGCTTTGCTTACTAAGTTAGTAAACATGAAGCTTCAAATAGGGGAAAAAAAAAAAAAAAAAAAAATTAATTTGTTTAAGACACATGCAAAATAGCTCTAGATATGATAATTCTCCATAATGTGCTGGTACATTTACTGCAGAATATGTTCTTAAGAAAAAAAAAAAAGCTTTAATATTAGAACTCTTCCATTCTATTGGATTTTTGCTAAAAGCAGCAAGACAATCTCTGTTTTTCCCCCTAGAAATTAGCCAGGCAATAGACAACACTGCCACAAAATATTTAAGTCATTCAGGTAGAATAAGAGCATGCCTGTACTATGGCAGTGCAGTCTCTAGACAAATACATAGGTAATGACAAATATTTTCATAATGTGCTTCAAAACAAGTCTTAACGGTGAAAAAAAAAAAATACATAGGACAACAAGTCCTACAGATTTACATTCCACAGAAAAAGTAATGTGCCTAAATGCTTACATCTGGTATTTTTTCATGTGTTCGTGAAGAACAAATATTGGATTTAGAAGATGTT
This sequence comes from Thinocorus orbignyianus, assembly GCA_013400375.1. Taxonomy (NCBI): domain Eukaryota; kingdom Metazoa; phylum Chordata; class Aves; order Ciconiiformes; family Thinocoridae; genus Thinocorus; species Thinocorus orbignyianus. The sequence goes on from VXBW01007750.1 coordinate 168,185, forward strand.
AGTTACCTGAGAAGTGGCACTTGGCGTTTCACTAAACTCTATTTTTATGTCAAAGAAACATGCATTTGAATGTATCCGAGTAATATATTTTATGCAGTTTGTTAGTAAAGTATTAAGGTTGTGTGGGGAGAGAGGGTAGGGAGGGAAAAAAAAATAAAAACAAACAAAAAAAATCCAGAAATGCACAGGTTAAGTTTTCAACAGCCACATTTACATTTCATACTGCAATACTATGTATTTTAAAGAATAAATTAAGTCACAGAATTAAGAGTTCATTTGTGGCTCTTAAGAGATAATAACCTCAGTGGAGACAGAGCTGTCTCCGAGAAGAGGGACTGTAGCATGCAGTGGTGGCATGCTTACAGGGGCCAGGACCGACTTCCAGGGAGAGGGACATCAGGCAGGGAACAAAGAGCTTTTTCTCAGGCGTGAGTTTTCATGAGAAGGCGTAGCCAACCTAACCCTCAGCTGCTGCCAAAGCCACAGTCCCTTTCACCTTATGGAGCCTCACCTCCTCTATCCACACCAGCTCCACAGCTCTCCCAAACCTCCTGCTCACTCCAAAGGCTCAGCAAACCAACCCAGAAGTGCAACGTGTCAGCAAAGCACAAGAGATGGCAAGAGGGAATAGGCTGCTGGGAGAGGGGACACCTCTTCCAGAAGCACCTACTTGTCCAGTAAGGTCCATCCAACCTTCCAAAGTCTCTATCCTACTCTCTCTCCAGATCCTTTCTTAAGCCTCAGGCTCCTAAGTCTACACCAACTACCCGCAGCTTACCCATTGCTGAAATATTTTTAGCCTTCCCAGGCTGAAGCATGACAGACAGCTACCGTACTTTGCTTCCCCAGAATCTGCAGGAAAAAAAGAGGGAGGAAAAAGTACCCATATCCAGCATACCCACTGACCTCCTGTCCTGTTCCCAGTACACTGTTTCCAATGCCTTTTAGACTGTAAGTGAAGCCCAGCTTAAAATCTGAAGTGTTTAGGTTTAGAGCATCCAGCGATTTCCCAGAAAGCTTTTGAGTTCTACACATCAGCCTCCCCATCCTTCTGTGAGCAATGTTCATGCTACAGCAGTTCAAACACCCCCTGGTCTCTTCATCTACAGTCAAGATTTTAAAACTGCTGCCAATTCCCAGACACTCTGCAAGGGCTATTTGCTGAAGTTCTGCCTTTCTCAAAGCACTTCTTTCAAGAGGAAAAGAGAAAAAAAAAAATTTTTAAAAAAAAGGAAAAAAAAAAAATAGAGGATGTTTTCTTTAGAGAAAAGAATTTTTTTAGCCTGTGTCATTCAAGGAGAATTATTTGGTTTTACTTCCCTTTATTTAAAAAAAACCCAAAACCAAAAAAGTAAAGAGCCTTCAATCACAGGAATTTGAGACTGGAAAAAAGTTCCAAGAAACTCCCCAAGGAAGAACACAAGATTTTTTTATTTTTTTTTAAGTAGTCAAACTAATAAGAAAGTGCTCTGAAAATACAAGGCCTTGTGAGAACTCCCCACCTAGTGACTCCTTCCTCAACAGCTTGTCACAAGCATTTCTGGGACAGGCATAAGCTCTACTATTCCCTTTCTACAGATGGAAAAGCTGTGGCATGGGGAGTCTTTGGACATGTCCATGCCCATAGATGCAGCCCAGCAGTCCCATGCTCCACCAGCCAGCCCCAGCACACCAGCCTTGCAGCTGTGGGGAAAAGTTAGCACAGCTCATGCACAGCTCTAACAGACCAGATTCATCCCACACCTGATTAGCTTAGAGTGCACGTTTGCCTACATTCACGCAGGAAGAAAAGCCCTAAGAGGCTTCCCAAGCACCAAATAAGATGCCCAGGGTTGACTGATTCCCATAGTCCCCACCTGTAGCTCCAACTTGGACCGTCCTTTTATTCAAGGCTGCGTATTCTGATCCATGTCCAGGCGGGAACATAAGAGCTAAACCTCGCATCTTCGGCAACAAGATGCTCCAGTCCCATCACCCGCTATATCCAAGGGAAGACTCTCTAGAGAGTCAGAGCTATTACAGAGATATGCAAAGATGAATTTAAGCAAGCAAAGGAAGGAAAAAGTCAAACAAGAACAAGTTAGATTTAAATTTAAATAAGATGGCAATAACTTACACTTTGCGGTAGAGATACAAGAAGCCTTCAGGGATACGATTTCAGCACGTGACAAAGAAAGCTTTTTGACATCTGCAATCATGATCTAGTAGCCACAAAACACTCCTGTTTTTTTTTTTTTAATCCCTGCTTAAGGACAGGCATCTAGAAAGCTGACTCGTTATCATCATATTGGCAGTTCCAGCAAAGACCAAACTTCTTCACCGCCTCAGGTAGCCCCTTCGAGACAAAAGTTGTGCAAAAACCAGACACTCAGGAAGTACCACACACACTAAGTTGTCTGCAGAAAAACCTATTCAGGTAAGTTGCAGGCAGACCTGAGCTTTTCTGCCTGCCCTCCAACTAGATGTGTATAAGCCAGACCGATTCAAGGAGCTGTGCAGAGCCACAGTACACAGCATCAAGCACTTATGGGCTGATCTAATTTACTTTGCTTTGATATTTTTTGCGAGGTTTTTTCCCAGTTTGGTTGCAACACCAACTCTCTACCATTTCCAGAACATGGCTGGATTGTGTCTGGCAACTTGAACCATGTCAAAACAAGCTCACAACTGTTTAATCGACACACCTCTGCATCTATAGGTGTAGGCACCTTGCATCTAGGCACCTTGTACTACTGTGGCATCCGAATGCACCATTACTCAGTAGCCCAAAACTGCTCAGTAGCAACAAAGCATTCCACCAAACTCAAGCAAAGGTTAAGATCCAACATAGCTGAGTCTCTATATAATGCTAGACCTGTATCTACATCTAAGGCTCAAGCTACGTTTAAGTGCTCATGATACAAAGGAAGAGAATTTGCAGAGTCTGCAGAGCCCCAAAGGGCCACGACAGTCTCGTGGCGAACTCCCCCACGAGCGTGTTCAGCTTGACGTGGGCCCACATTTTCCTGTGCATCATCCAAGCATATATTTTTCAGTATTTTGACACATGAGGCAATGAGGTTTATTTTCTACCTTAATATTTTGCATATCAATAGGAGCAAGATACTGTGCCTTTTGGGAAAGAAGCAATATGTATGTCATTCTGATTTCCACCTGCAGGCTCTCTTCTTCCTAACCAAAGAAAGGATTAAAATAATGCAGCTTCAACTACTTACATATGAATGTAAGTCATATGAATAAAAATAAACTGCTGGTATTAATGAATTAACATCTAAAAGGAACGTTTTAAAATATAAACTAAGATAGTCTAAGCTCTTCCCTTTGGCATTAAACAATTACTTACTTCACTGGAAGCTGACCCACATTTAATTTTAAAATACAGCTTGTGTTTAATAGATATACAGTCCTGTGCTCTGACAGTCTCACTTCAGAAAAGCAACAATGGGACTGCATTTTGGAAAGCAGAGTAGCCAGGCACAGATCAAAGTCAACCCTAATACGTTCCTCCTGCCTTAAAAATTAAGAGAAATAAAATAAGTGGCCTGAACCTATGTGAATCATTGTTCTGTGAAAGGGTAAAGACTAGTAACTTCTGTGAAGGTTTATTATCTAAACTCTGAAGAAGCTGCAAAGACTGAAGGTAATAAAATGTTTTATGAACAACTTCACTTCGCTCGTTCTTATATAACTGAGTTTATGTGGACTCCTTGGCACAGTGTTGCTAAAAACCTGTAGGGAACTTTCTGCACATCCACTTTTCAACGTATTAAAGAAATCATCTGGTGCAGGTCTGAACCTTATGAGCCTTCAATTCAAAACACAATTTCTTTCTGCTCCAAAATCCTCAGGAAGTGCATTTCTGAAAACACTATAAAGAAGCAAGTCACATACAATAAGATAGAGTGATCTCCAATCTGAAGCCCAACAGTTACATTTTAATTTACACTTGAATATTTTAATGTTGTTATCCAGGCAGTAAATTAACTCAAGACGCAAGAATAAAAAGGGAAGATGCATAGGGAAAAAGGTCACAAGGTCCACAAAAGTTAAGAACTTCACTTCTCTTTGAAGCATCAGCATTATGTTGTTGAATGCCACAGCTCTCATATAAAAGAATTGCTTAATACATTCCCATTCTGTTTGAAGGGAAATTAAATTTACATTCTTTGGGAATATGGTATTGTAATTAGTTCATGACTTGATTACACTTTGAAGTGAGCCAAGACTGCATATGGCGCATACAAATTACTTAAGTTATGGTTACCTACCTAAAGAAAAGCTACAGAGTTAAGAATAAAGTTAGGGACAAAGCCAGGGCAGTCCTTTGGAGCTTTCAGGAAGCGTATGTAAAACATTGAATTCAAATCTATTCTCTGGACTTACTGATGTCAGGTGGGAACAGAAATAAAAAGTACAGTTTCCTAAACAGATGAATGAGTTGTTTTCGAAAAATAATCTTTCCATCTCCATCCATACCACCTGCAGGGCAACTGTTAAAATTGATCTTAAAGAAAAAAAGCAGTAAAAGATACAAGATTTCCTATGCTGGTTAAATTTGCCAGCATGATTTATTCCTATAGCTTGTAATTTTTTTAAATTTCTTTTATAGATAGCCCGAGTTTCACATCATCTACCAAGATGCTGTATTCCACCCAGATGATGAAATTCCCCAAGCTCACTTTAAAGATACTGAAAAATTATTGAAATGCACAATATAAATACAGTACATCTAAAATTGGTCAAACAAAAAGATAGCCAGTATGATTTAAAGAGAGCCAGGAAAGCATTTAAGCCTAAAACTAATTCCCAACATAGCAGCACATGAACTCAAGGAAGTCTCTATCATACTTTCAAAATGCAAAGGCTGTTTAGGGTACCAGATTTGATCCTATGTATTGAAAATCCTTTCCACAGGATGTGCCAATCAAACTGGACAGCTTATCTGCCATGTTCTCTGGTTCAAAGGTGGTTAAGGACAAAAATATCACACACCATCATATGCCAGCAGATGTGCCTGGATCAATAAATGCAAATACCATCTCAGAGCTTGCACTTTCCATTCCAAGTGGAAAACACATCTCCGGCCTTATCTTCATTAATACAGACAAAATTATACTTACAAGCAAAGAAAAAAAGAAAATAAAGCTTTAGTCTGCAGCCTGACAGTGCTAACAACTTTCTTCTAGTGAAAGGGAGGGAAGAACACAACACAGAAAAGCCCAGTTATGCAGATGCTGGTGAAAACATGCATTTTCATAATGAAGAACAGAAGGAATGTGACAACAGAAAAAATAAGAACCTGAATACACAAAATACAGGCTCCACAGATCACCATAACAGGCTGCTGGTCCTGGCATGGGCCACCAAGACTTTTTAGTTTTAGATTAAGACATGCGGTGTCAGGAAATTTTCCTTCACTGGCAAGAAAAAGTTTGTTCAGAACATACTGGCTCCTTCCAGAGAAGCTCTGCCAACGGCTATAGTGACTTTCAGGATTTAAAGATTTCCATTGGCATTTGCTTAGACGGCACGGCTACCCAGTCTCTTCCACTGGAAACTGTTAAGGAACTTGTTACTTATGTATTTGTCTATCAGCCGGTAAATGTATGATCCTTTTTTATGGAAAAAGGGAGCCTGGAGACTCAGGCGTACACAATTTCTGTGCAAAACAGTCTCAGCATCTGAGAACAACACCACACATTTCATCATGTACGACAGAAAATAATCTTAAACCTGTGCTGTGCGAGAGCGTGAAGCCAAAAAAAGAGGTAATGCACCTATCACCATCCACACAAAAATAGTGCTGTTTTCTCCTTTTACATATTTAGAGTGCAAAATTAAACAAATAAAAGGAACACTGCATAATTTAGCTTTCATTTTCTATCAAATTGCTCATAATTGTAACCATAAAATGATAATATTCCACCATATGTGCATCTGCAAAGCCGACAAAAGCACTGGTCAGCCCCGGCGACAAGAAAAATGGACCTGTCGCTCCACCTAGTGCCCCGGCTGGATATTACCGCTCTCCCAACAGCTCCAGCAGAAGCGCTTGTCAAATTTCGAGGTGAATTTTGTTACGGGGAGGGATCTAACACATCGCTTTGAACGAGGTAAAATCCGCAGCGCAATCCCCCCTCTCTCCCACCACTCTTCCCCCTCAAATTTCACTCCCCTCCATCCACGCAGGCAGACACAGCTTTACATAAAATACCCACCAAGGGAATTCTTGCTGGTTTCGTTGCAGGCCTTTGTGAGAATTACAAAACCCTCCCCAACAAATAAATAAATAAAAATCTTTCACAGTACCCAGCTCTAGTGTTTATACAAAGCCATTTGTCCTATCAGTACTACCCGATATTAAAACAGCCATGTTCCTTACTCTAATTTGACAACAGGGCTCCTGGCAGAAGCCCGAGGAGAGATAAGGTGCTTTTAGCCTATATGGGAATTGAGGTATCTGAGAAAGGACGCTCAGCCTGTTATGTTTAGACACAGTAAGAGGAGTTACTTAACAGGATAAATGTGAGCTCCGAGTCAGAGGCACCGCGGAGGGGGGATGAAGAGGCGAAAGAGAAATGGAATGTAAAACCTGAACTTCAGGAGAGCAGAGCTACAGCATCTCCATCTCAATTAAAGAACATGCATAGTAAATCAAAAAGGTGTCTGCTTTGCAGGCAATGAGAATGTAAGATCACAAAACATCAACTCGTTTTATAACAAAGCTAATCAGGTTTGGTCTTGGTTACTATCAGAACGGGGATCACCTGAGAATACACAGCGGTGTCTGTCTTGTTGCTTCCTCGCAGGAAACAATCAATCATCACTCTTAATTTTATATACTTGATGTGTCTCACTGAACTTCTCCCTTACAGTCCTCAAAAGGGAATAATGCTGACAGCGAAAACCAGACTCTCCTTCAGCCAAGCTCCCACCACTCTCAGAACAAGAGATTCCTCTTCTGGGTCCATACAGGAGAGGGAACCTGGCCACTGTGGGGAATTCTTTTGTCTGACGCTTCCTCTCCTGGTTGCCTCTACGTACCAGTCTGCATCAGGCTTGGGTATTTATCTCAACTGCGTTTTTTCACTCTTTTAAATTAGAACCTGCTCACACAGAAGCACATAGATTTTAATCTGACTAACTGCAAATGGTGCAAGCGGCAAGGTGAAAGATCTGTAAATGGTGCTGGGCCGAAATAGAAAATAAAAAAATAAATAAATAGCAGTGAGTCAAGAAACCTTGCCCTTCTGAGGGAACCACCTTCACTGTTACAGCTCGAACAGAGCAGTACGTAAAAACCACAGATCTTTCTAGAAACTTTTGTCTTTTAAAACTATTGCTATTTTGACAGTCTTTCTAACCACGTTAGAATACAATGTTTGCACATTGTTGATGAGGGAAATGTAACGCTCCTTTTCCTAAAAGGCAGCTGAAGTCAAATCAAACTCCAAACAAGTGCACTGACACTAATTTTAAAGGAGGTGCCCCCAACCACAAAAA
>VXBW01007750.1:175693-219160 GCA_013400375.1 Thinocorus orbignyianus
AAAAAAAAAAAGGGAAAGTATTCTACGTTAAAGTGCTCCAAAGATCTTCATTTCCATCACATGCTATACAAGTAATTAGGTAAGTATTTCAAAATTACATCAAAGGCCTCAGAAAGTTGGTGCTTTCTTGTAAAAACTGTCCTTAAATATGCCAAACAGAAAAGCACTGGTGTCGCTGAACTGAAGGCAGTGAAGAAAAGATTTAATAACAGCCTCATTATAAGGTTCATTGTTGTAGGACTATTTAATATACAAGATTAACACATCTTATCTCCCACTTTCACTGAAACCTATTATACCCTTCATTAATACATGCATATTTCTACATCATTTACAGCACTAAGGTCCCAAATAGTATTGTCTCAAACAGGGTGTGTTCTGCTGCTGTTCCTGCTGGTAGGCTCTCTTTGCAATAACAGTACTCAAAAACAAGCCTCACAGCTCAAAATGGAAAACATCGTTAGGTAAACAGGGTTGCTTAAAACAGAGAAATTAAAAATAGAAACATTTGTTTTGTCAACACTCTAGATTTCATTTCTTGACTTCAGTTTCCTCACGTCCAGACCAAAAGGTGACACATGCACATATTGCAAGACAGTAAACTTCTGTCTTCCCAGCCTAATGGATAATGATATTCTTTCCTCCTGACAATTTTAGATTTAGAAGTAAAGTGAACCAAAGCTCCTCAAATTAACAGGCATTTTAAAATTCTTCAGATCTGGATCACTGGAGATGAAAAGGAAGCTGCATGGTACAAATAGTATGACACTCTGCCAGCTTACATCCTTTTGCAGATACACCAGGACAGATCACAACGTACCTCAGTATTATATGAAGGGAAGAGAATCAGATAAGGAAAAATACATATTTTTATGTTCTCAGTAGACCAAAGGTTGACCCTTATTCTTGCACAAGCCAGAAGAATACTCAGGACTCAGCAAAAGACAGAACATACCTATTGGAAGCGTTTCAGGACAGAGAATATGTATTTGTCCAGCAGCTGAGCAGACAGGTTCAAGTGTTTACAAGCTCTTCTGTACTTCTACCCACCAGGTCCCAAAAAAAAGAAATGGAGAATTTTTCAGAGTTCCCCTAAGCTGTCAAAATGCTCTCCACAGGAGGCTGAAAAAGGACTCAGTAAACAAATTCATAACCACAAAAAAATCCAGCCAGTGCTATCAAACACAGAGATTCTGACTGCTTTTTTTTAGTAACAGGTTTCTGAACATTGGGCAACTTTTTGGTGGCAAGTATTTGCTTATTCTGTCCTTATACTTTATTGCATGTTTGTGGTCACTCTTAGCACTAAAACACCAAACTTGCTTGTTTGATACAGTACAGACATTGTATGTTCTCCTCATACTACAATTAACAAGTTGAATTTATTAAAACTTGCTAAGTATACTGATGATACCTCTTCTCTAATCATCTGAAGAGAACTGTTACCACTCCTAAATTGCTAGAGAACATGTTAACAAAATTCCCTTTCCCTCACACTGGGGCTTTCTGAAGCTACCCTATCAAATGGTTAATATTTATTGAAGAGAAAAAGAAACAATTGACCTGGAATGATTTTACAGGGAAGTATTAATAGCAAAGACTTAACTTCGGGAGCCAAACATACAGCTCTTGAGATTTTTCTACTGTTCTTGGAGATAAAGATGCTTACTCTGGCTGATTAGTTTTGTATTAGAAAAAGGGTCTTTCCAAGAGAGGCCTATTCCCAGCATGACACTGACCCATTCACATTTACTTTTGTCCTTTTGGAAGTTTACATGTCTTCAGGTAAAAAAAAAAAAAAAAAAAGAAAAAAAAAAANAAAAAAGGTTTCATGAGGCTCTGGAAGTGCTATATCATGCAAGAAAAACACTGATGTCATCCCTGTACCCTTACATTTATTATCACAGAAGAATAGCTGGCATTCTGGAGGTCTTTTTGGCTTCTTACACAGAGCATACCAAGATACCCAGCTAGATTGGTATAAACCAACGAAGTCTAATGACACATTGGTGGAGAAGAGAGAGACTTTTCTCCACAACTATGACATTTTTTTCCCCCCATTATAGTTCTCCACTGCTCTGAGAGAAGCACTGCAAAGTGTTAGCCTTGAGGATATCAGTGCTGCAGGGCTGTTACTCCAGAAGATAGGAATTCTGAAATCTAAACTCAGAAGTACTGATCAGAATAAAAAATAGCTGAAAAGAGTTTGCATAAAGATAGTTACTAGCAGCAAGAAAATTATACTTTCAGCTATCCTCTTCCTGCAGGATTAATATTTGAGTAAGAAAATAGTTCTTTGGCAAATTCTTTTCTTATTGGAATATAGACACAATCACAGTCAGGAGCCTCCATGCACACAGCCACTCTCCATAAAAACAAAATCGGAAAAGTCTGTGATCCAGCGGGTCTGCAGATAATGCAGGGCTCACCATGGATTCTCGGAAGAGCTTAGTCAAGTGAGGTACTGAGAAGACCTTTTTGTAAAATGCATTCCCATGACTATAATACATTTCTGAGCCATCAAACAGAAGATATTATAAGGAAGCGGGGGAACGTATTCAACACTGAAAGAATCTCTGAATAGTCTCTCTCCTAAATTTCAACAAATCAAGGCAACATCCATACCTTTTCCTTCTCAAATGGAAACTTACTCCTGTAGTAATAGCAAGGATGGTCTGTCATTGCAATATTTGAATAGCTTGCAGGTATAAATGGACTTACTGTCATCATCCTTGTACGTTCACTCTACAAGGAAGGTCACATTTCATAAAAGGGAAGGTGAGACACAGAGAAGGTACACAATTTACCTAACTTCAGAGAAGTCTGTGCAGCACAAGTGAGAGAATTCACGTCTTAGATCTCACAAATGCTTCCACAACACCTTGAAACAATGCTATTTTTTCAGGATCATTTTCTGAACTGTTGTGCCCTGTACTGGTGATGTAGCATTGCGGTCAGTATCCCTAACAGTCTGATCTCCAGCTAAACCAAAAAAAAAAGAAGAAAAAAAGAAAAAAAGGAAAAAAAGGAAGCTGCGCTTTCCTCTTTTTTTTGACAGTTTTCACCAGTAAGACATTGCATAAATTCTTGACTTCTCCTTCCAAGGATTAAGGTGAGAGAGAACTGAAGCAAGATAGGGGCAAAAATTAAAGCAGTAACTGTACCATAACACATCTGCCTCTGAAGTGAGAAGGAACAGACAGCACCAAAACATCTTCAGATCTGACAGGTTGCTCTGCTACCAATCTGCACTAACAGGTGAGACATGTCACTCCATGACAAGTATCAGAAATAAAGGAGCTTAATGCAACTGCAAGTGGTTTAAACGTTTTCTCTCTATCCTGCAACAGGAGACAAGCAGTTCTAACAAAACACACGGAGATTTTTTCTCCTCTGAGCTGCAAAGCTTTAAAATTAGCACTTCGTGTGTGCTTGTTCGTTTAATGTCTGCATTTATTAAGGAGCAAAACAACCATGCATCTGAAATGCCAGAGAAATATGGATCCATAAATAATGCCACATTCCTGTTCCCACCTAATCTAAATATTTATGTAGTAATTTGCCAGCAAAAGATGCAAACTATTCTTTAAATGTTACATTGTATTAAAGGTTAACCACATGACATGTTTTATGGTCAGGCTTTGAATTATGTTTAAGACAAGTTTTTATTTTCAGTGGAAGTTCTGGTGTGTAAACGGATGGATAGACAAGGGAAGTCTAGTCACCTCTCAAAGATGAATACTGAAGTTCTGACTTATTCAATACTTTTTTGGTCTTCATAGCCACAGGCCATGCAGCTCAGCAGCATACTGATTGCGAGAGGAAGGGCCACCTTCTTCACAACTAGAGGAGCTAGAAATATATCTACCAGTGGGGCTTGGTTCTCATGGCAAGACTGATGATACTGAGCTTCACTTGGAAAAGCAGCCTCCACTGAAATCAGCACCAAATCAAAAAGGCTGTGTACACTCCCATAAAAGTTAAATGTAGGAGCAGAACTGCCCCCAGTACAAATGCAAGTCCTCAGATCTCATGTGTCTAGATGCAGTCTCTTGTCAGTGATGTAATGCTTTTCTGCCCAGTACCTTACACAGAAATTCCTCACTCAGCCCTACAAAATCCAGCTTCTCTTTTACTTCATATCTTGCTACAGTCATCATCACGTATTTATGGTCTTAACTGTTCCTTTTGGTTCCTCCTTGAGCTCTCACCTTCATGCCTTCTGTTCCTAAAACCTTTAATATTAGACATAGTTTCCAACTTATCTTCTATTTTCTCTCTTATACAAGGCTTTCTTTAGAAATATTACTTTGCTGACTTCGTTTCCAATTCTCTTGATCTCTACATGATCTTCCACACCGAATACTTTCTTCATGTCATCACTTTCCTCAGATGTGAGACCTTTGAAGCTCGCTACAGACTCAGCCACGCAGGAACTGATACAAAGATTTTTCTTGTGTTTTGCTTCTTCACTAACAGAGTCCCTTCCATTTATACTACAATGAGTAAGATCCACTCTTGTGTGACTGTTTTGAGCCTGTCAGTCTGCCAGAGTTTCTAAGGCTGTAAAATGGAAGGGGGAGAAAAACCACACTCAAGTGGTGTTCTGGGAGGTAAATATTTTCTAGTTTGGAGGGCAAGAACAAATTGAGCTTATTGCCAATATTAACACTTCCTACCCTGAAACTCTTGTGAGAAGAGAGACTCCCCAGCTCTAAACACCAGGTATTCACCAATAAACAACATGACCCTTTGAAAATGTACTCAAATGAGAATATAGAGAATAGGAATTGGAACCATCTGTTTTCTTCACATTTGCCTTGTGACTTTTAAAACGTGTACTTTAACTCATCAGCGGGAAAGGCTCGTGTTTTCCAGATATAGCTAATCAGACAGAGTAACATGAGGAGATCTATTATGTTCCCTGCTTCAGTGAAACATGAAGTGCGGAAGTATTGATGGAATCTGCATTTTTGGTTCTCATTTGTTCTGCATGAATAAAGCTTACCAATCCGAGGCAACATTCTCGGACACACCATTGGTCTCTGGGACTATCTTTTTTCCCCACCTCACCATACAATCATAGATCAAAGAAACCTTGCAAAAAAATGTAAGAAACTGGAAGCATAAATGTTCATTCTTAAGATGCAGTAAAATCTTTCATTTCAATGATATACAGAAGTACTCAGAATGTAGTACAGCTGATCAATGCAGAAAAGAGGTATAGAACACCACTGAAAATAGACCTTATTTGTATGCACGCCAAACAAATATGTTAAAATATGTAGTTAAATATCTTGTTAGAGTTAAGTAGCTTTCATAGAAGAGAATCATTGCAATTATCAGTGGTAATAGCAAATCCTCTCTGATACAGATGTTTACTTCCTGTTCCAAGAACTACAGCAGGAAACAGCCCTGTTAAAAATATTTGTCTAGCACTAGCCATAGTGTTCCTATTTATTACCCTTAAGTGTACAACCTGTGACAAAAATAGGTAGCTTTTTTCCTCTCCCCAACATAACTCAATGTATTTAAAATATTTACTAAACAGCCAAATGCCTGCTCCCATATTTTGTTACAAGCCTTCTCTGACTGCAGTCCTATCTCTTTGGTTTACAACTGGAACACAGAATTACTCATCTCTAGGAAACAGATACCATTAGCCTTTCATCACGAAAGGCTCAATTAAAACCCATTTGAGAGAAGCTGAGCCACTACTTCACTGTATTTTTTCCCTTCCCTGCCTCTTGATAGCTAGGCTGAACCTAAATATCATTAGCCACTGCGAACGCTAATATGCAAAGCCCATGCACAGACATCCCTGCACGAAGTTCATCTATCAGTTCTGTTGCATGGGGAAAAGGGGAAAGAAAAAGGAAAAGGCATCAACAATCATATACAGTTTCTTCCCCGATGCCCACACATTTACTTCTTGCCAATATCTTTTGGAAAACGGTAGAGGTGGAACTGTCTATTCAATTTCTTAGATTTCACTGTGCACCTTCTATTTCTTAGAACATGGCAAATACTGTCTCTACACAATATCCCTAGTACTTATAATGCAAAACACTTTATGACACTTCTAGCTCTGGGAGAAGAGAAAATGAAGCATGAAATAAGAAATATACTAGCAGAACAATATTCATTGACACTGGTAAGGTCTGTATACTGCTGCACTGGGAAAGTATTAGTATTTGGGGTTTTAGGCTTTTTTTAATATAAGTTTGCCCAGCTTTTCTGTTGTCAATGGTATGTCAGTCCTCGCAGCTCTTCTCATGTAACATGCAACCCTGAAGCCATATTCATCAAATCATGCTCAAAACCAGCAGATTTATATGTTCTCATTTAAATGACAAATTTTTTTTGGCTATCTGAAGTATGAAATTCTCCTCACAGTTCTTCATAAATCTCCCACCCCTGTAAAAAGATGATCACAGCTTTGGAAGTCTGAGACTAAACAGAGAACTAACAGTAATCTTCTCTCTCCTAGCAAGAGTCAAGAATTAGCAATAATATTTTCTTTCCTAGCAAGAGTCAAGACAACAGATTCACCAACAAAGCCATAAACATAGAATAAAACCCATGAAAGAACATCTTGACCGACCAAAGATTGACCTTAGCTGGAAAAGTTTTCAACATTATACTTTGTTTCATGTAGCCTGCACTGAAATTGAAAGAAATTGTCACCAAAAAAATATAATACTCTTAAAGTTCAGTATATACAGGCAACACACAATTTAACCTCTGCTAATTTGGTCAACCTTACACTGATACTGGATAATATGCTCTCAAACTGTTTTTAATGTACAAAAGCTAAAAATCCTGCAGAAACGCATACAGGAAATGACAGAACTCTTAAAAAGGTCACATTTAAACAAGTAAGAGCTGGGCAAACTACAATTAAAATAAAATGCATTTTGCAGATGCAAAATAAAATCTTTTCAGGGCAGACTTCAGTACCTCAGTCCCAAACAGGGAGTGATGCAAAGCGGCTGTTTACAACACATTTGGCTGGAAAGTTACAAGGGACTCCATGTGTCTCAGAAAACACTTAAAATCACTCTGTTTATCAATGCTTTTTTGGTTTTGTGCACTGGCCTGGGGAAGGATCATTCACAGCTGCAGTTTTAACCCCCTTTCCAATCTACCTGGACTTTCTTTGAAGGAAAAAGTTGATTTCACAGCTTCTAAACCATTTTCAAAGCCTACCTCTTTGGTCCTGATGTATTTCCACAGTACAAAAGGAACAACCCTAACCACCTTTTACATACTGTAGAAATATAACAACACAGTTTAGGACGTCAAAAGAATTTTCCCATACTCTGCAGCAATTTTATAAATAAGATTGCCACAAATGGACAAGAGTCTTTTATTCACAGTTTCCTTTACGCTGGAGGGATGGGATACTACAAGTGGAGACAGCAAAAACAAAAGACAACTTCCTACATCCAGTGTAGATAATGCTGTGTGGGTGTATTTTTCATTTTGCTTGCAAAAAACCCAATGGGGTCTTACTTGTAAGAAACAGCATTGAAAAAAAGGTTCTTAATGCATCCTTTGCATTAAGGATAGCCTACATTTAGTACAAGTGTCTTGCATTTCTCACTACATTAATGAAGACATTGACTAACCACCCTAAAATAATCTCATACCACAAACACCACACACGGCTCATCACAGCTGAGATTCTGACATTTGCTGCAGGGCTAGTACTGCTGCACTGAACTTCGGCACATAATCCACCTCTTTTCTAATTTAACTAGAATCTATTCTAGTCTGTAGAAGACCTGCAATCTTAACTGCACAATATGTATATTTTTCCCTTGATTGCGCCTACTTGTTCTTTCAAGGGCATTCCCATTAGGAACAAACACTTCTCCATCCTCTCTCCCCCTTAAAGCAGAGTGAAAATAATCATATCAAGGGAAACTTATTACTGTTTCCAAATTGCGTCTGGCTCTCAGCAGGCACACTCTCCAGGCAACAGTTTTGCCGCTACATTATGACTAATTTTTTATTTTTTTTTCCAGATGACATTTTGTACCTCAAGTAGGTAGAAAAGGACAGATATATGCGATTTGGGATAAGACAGAACCTCCTGCGTCCAGTGAAAAAGCAGTGTCTCCCCTCACTCTGCACCCTCCTGCAAAGAAATGTCATTTTCACTCCAGAGAACGATTTCTTAGTACATTGCACCAAGCACAAACACAGACCCTTTCACAAATTAATTTTGTGAGAGAAGGATGAAACCTGTAGTTTGTTTGAATTTAGAGCTCCTGGTTACTTTGTATAACAAATAAATAAAGGGGAAAAAAGGGGGAAAGGAGAGAACAAAAGAAACCCAAAAAGCAATGATTTGATTTCTGGCTACCTGGACAAACCATACGTTGTCTAATGCTGCCATCTGCTGTCTACACAGAATGGCAATGCAGCTCTGTGGCTGTCTAAAACAGTTTTCAGTATTATTCAGACTGTTCTCTTCCACAACTAGTATCTCCTATATCACCATTTTGAAGAAAACACACCAACACAACAAAACATCTCTGGTTCCTTTTCAATTTATATTTATGGCTTTCCACAATCCTTACATATAGATACAGCAGAGTATTTTAAATAAACTGTTTCTACTAAGCAAAAAAAACCAAAATGAAACAAAACCAAGCCATATTCAACAGAAGAAAGTGTTGCGCATGTGATTTTTAGGGAGTAGATAAAGAGCAGTTCTAAAATTAATTCAAACTAAAGCCACTGAGCCTGCTTCAAGATCAATTTACAAAAATGCATCAGTCACAGGTAGTACCATTCAAACAAAGAGAAGCTTATCCAAATGCATCCCAATGAAATCAGGTATAATTTCTAGTTATTTAAAGAGAACATGTACGAACATACAAGGCTTACCTACAGAGCCACACAAAATTCAGCAACCAACCATGTGAATCCACAGAAAGGGCTTCATAGCTTAAGAAATTCTTCTGAATAAAATAATGAGGGGAAATAGATATTTTTGGGGGGACAAGACAGAGACAACCCAAGAAGAATTGTGCAGTAAGAACCAAGATGTCTGGACATCATATGTAAACAAGATCGAAGGTAGTTTGGCAGCCAGGTTACAGCTTTTAATTTGTAAACGTAAGAACAGCAACTCACAACCCACCTGTAAGAAAAGCTGTACTGTGTCATTCTATCCTACTGGTAACCCTGACAGCCCAGCTCCTACTTGGAGGAGCCTTAGATTAAGGGCAGATTTGAGATATTATTTAGCCACATCACACTTAACTAAAAGTTACACTATTCTGCCATTCATCAGCCTCCCATAGCAATTTAACTGATCTCACCTGCGCTCTTTCCCACCACATGCTCTTGTGTTCCAAACCTGGACAAAGTACCTGCTCCTCACCCCATCTCCACAGGCACCAGCAGGATCCCCGACCCAATGCAGAGGCGCTTCTGAAAAGCTGGAGCAACACTCTGGATTCCATAAACCAGACATGCAACCTGCCCAGATCCACAGCATCCGTTACCCTTCTCGCTCACAAACATGAGAAACGAATGCCTACAAAATCCACTGCTTGTTAAAGTTTTAGGAAAATGTACTACGGGCTTGAAATAAAAAAAAAGGACTCACTTAAGAGACAGCTAAGTGTCATCCCAGATCTGTTCTCTAGATGATGCTTAGATCCAACTTCCCACTTTCTACACAGCACCTTTTCATGTCAGATACAACACAGTTTTAAGATGGTTGCTTAAAAATGTTTTGGTCAACAGAGTAAGACTTTAGACAAATGTCAGAAGAAGAAAGTAGTAAGAGCCATACCACAGCTGAAGTATCAAATTAAAAAAATTACTGATGCAGTCAGTTTTACAGCAGTGGTGCCACAAAGATTGTCAGGAATGACAAAGCTTTGAAACCACAAAATCCTCTTCGAAGCTTGGCTGCAAGCAACTATCACTTTTAAGTTTCAACGATTCTGTACTGCAAATTTAACCAAAAGGGCCTGAAAAGCCTAAAGCATCTTGAGGAAAAAAATAAATAAGTAATAATAAAAATGCAGATCCTGTGATTTAGTTCCAGCTTCAAGAAATACAAACAAGATGACTTATGCCATCCTTATTTCTTTGACTGTATGGAGGGAAGGACTTTGTAAAGCCCATACAGGTTTTTTTAAGTCATTTATGTACTGTAGATATGTAAGGCCAGACTGGTGCAATACAGGCCTTTCTAATTCTGTTTTCTGTTTCTTACAATTAACAAGCATCATTGAGCAGATTTAGTTATTTCTTCTTCTATTTGTCCAAAAATAGGCTGACCTTGGTCACTAAAATCCTTCCTTTGATTAAGTGAAACTGAACACTTTTTCCTTATGAACTTGCTGCATCCTTCAATACAGCACGCAGTCCCTGTATCCTCATTCTGGCGCCCCTTCATTTCCAAAAATGTCACAAGTCAGGAGGACAATCAAAATCAAATCACTTTTCCCTCAGCAGGTCTCCACAGCACATTCAGCTTGCTGTGTTTTCCATTGTTTTAAATCTGTAATGCCCTCTTCAATTTGTAAGTTTTTAATTGGAACCACAAGACAAGCAATTGTTCTCCCATTTCAGTAACTCCTGGGGCCCCTGTAGCACTATGGTCTTGTTATTGAACGTTTTACTCCGTAGGGTTTGCCTGTTTGATGCAACTGCTTTCACTACCTTTTTTTTTTTTTGTCATAATCACTAAACCCAGATTTCTACCATCCTATCCGCTCTTTTACTAGAGTCAGACTCAAGTAAACTTTATCACTGTTCACTGCTTGTACCACTCTGCCTAAGTATCTACTGCCTTAGAAATTCAGACATGAAATGGAAATGGAAAGATGGTACTTACTCCAAATAATTTACACTTGAACGTAAGGTTTGCAGTAAGCTCTCCACCTTCTTTCTCTCCTCATCATGATCATAAAGACAACTGCCGAAGTCTGTGTCTTCTCTGAACAAGATTCCCCAACCCCATCCTGAATTAAGTCATCTAAAGGTATCCATTACCTTAGTTCGATCTAATGCTCAATCTTGATTGTGTCTATGTCTCAGCTGTCACTTCTGGACTTCTCCACCTCTTCCTATCACTTCAGTGCTTTGCTTCTCTGCCTGCTACCCACATTGTTTTCAGCTGTTACTCCCAGTGCTCTTCAGACTTGAGAGAGACCCTACATCTGCTTTCAAAGATGTTCTGCATAGGCATTAACATCAGCTTGCCCTCTTCATTATTGGTTACTTTACAATCTGATGTATTAAGTTGCCATTTTTAATTATCTTGATTTCTGAGATCTTTGGGCAGCAAATGTACTTGCTAAACACTGTTAAGTACGCATGATTAACACAAAAGCAGAAATACAGTCCCAAGCAAGTCACATTTGAACCAGAAAATGTAAGACTGCAGAAACAGAACACTAGTACTCTGAATTAAATTTCAGATAAAACAAGGCAGTAGATCAGAGATCTCCAGTGTGCCATGCTCAGTACAGCTCACAAAGCTACAATAAGCAGCCAGCAGTGCTCTAGCAGAATATTCCAATTGGCTTTCAAAATAAATCACAAGTAGGGGGTGTAATAATCAAGTTGGTAAACTCAATTTGAACATGAAACGTATTGATTTCTTCTGTGGCTAATCACCATCATGATTCTAAATTATAAAGATCAGAAATTCTCTTCTCCCTCAATGCATACAGTAAATTGCAAACCAACAACAGCCCATAGAGCTGTAATTGCTATGCTGACAGGATAAAAACGCCTACTTGTCCTATTGTTTTTGTCGGTCCATCTCCTCTCTACCCTTTTCCTCTGCCTGTTTATTTTATCTGTTTGTTCACCACAAACGCGACTTTCAGGGCTATGAAAATGAAGAGCCGTTTCCAGACGTTGCCACAGAGCAACAGAGAGGATCACCTTCTCTCTCCATACACAAGGTACTTCCTTGGATGCCCCAGGAACACATTGCACACAGTCAGCTTAGTCAATGACCAACATTAATGACTAATGTATCCCACATATTCCAGTATTACTTCTACACAAGCTGCATGCCATTTCAACTCAGTATCTTCCTGCATTCTGTCACAGCATCACAGAATGGTTAGAGTCACAAGGGACCTTCAAGATCATTGAATTCCAACCTCCGTGCCATGGGCAGGGACACCTCCCACCAGACCAGGTTCCTCAAAGCCCCATCCCGTCTGGCCTTGAACACTTCCAGGGATGGGACATCCACACCTTCTCTGGGCAACCTGTTCCAGCACCTCAACACCCTCACAGGAAAAAATTTCTTCCTAATATCTAATCTACAGCTCCCCTTTCCAATTTAAAACCATTACCCCTTGTNGTCCTATCATTACACTTCTTGACAAAGAGTCCCTCTCCAGCTCTTCTGGAGCTCCTTTCAGATCCTGGAAGGCTCCTCTAAGGTCTCCCTGGAGCCTTCTCTTCTCCAGGCTGAACAGCCCCAGCTCCCTCGGCCTATCTTTATAGGAGAGGAGGTCAAGCATGCCTCTTTTTTCTTTTTTTTTCCCCCCATTTTTTTTCTTCTTTTTAAACCATATTCATCCCACTTAAGTTACTCCTAAAGTACAGAAAGTCCTGCAACATTTAACTTAGCCAGGAATATAAGTATCACCAGAGGTATCAAGTCCAATTCAGAACCAACAAGACTTATCATAAACATCTTTATCTAGTCTGGGGTATTTTGTCACATTTCAATCCCCGAATTTCAAATCTAGTAGCTATTTAAATTCTAAACCATTCAGGGTTATTAACAGTCTGAATTGTCTAATATTTTTGATACCATTAATGCATACCAATTGTACAACTTGGATTATTTTTCCCAGCTGTATTAGTCTGTGTTTTTTTCCAAATTCAATACTACCATTTTATTATCTATTTCTAATTTCTTGGTTCTTAAAGGACGAACCCAGTTTCACAAAGGTAATGTTTCATGCAGGTAATGTTTGTATTATCTCAGGTTGAAAGCTGTGGATAATCATAACTAGGTGTAGCTGACAAGACACCCACGGAAGAAAACCTTATGCATCCTTCTTGGGATTACTACAACAGAAACCTAAACTCTGACTGAAGACAGTATCTTTGAGGGAAGTACACCCAGCACTCAACTTTAGTAAGGGAAGAATGGCAGAGCTTTATTTTTGCTTCACCAAAAGTTATCACCACGCAATGTAAAATTGTTGAAGCTGTTCATCCTGAAAAGAATTAGCCACATTCAGAGATCAGGACACACAATTCGGTAAATTAAGCTTCAGTAAACAACTGAGATTTGGTTCAAAGTAAGGACAGATGCAAATGAAAGTATGACAGGCTAGAGTTTACTAGAAGGTCCTGAACTATATCTTTAACATGAATGATTTGACAAAGAGTGATAAAGATTATTCTCTGACAAATAACTGTCTTGAAAATTACAGGAGAAACAAGTATTATGAAAGTAAGTGGAGGTGGGATATTTAACAGCCATCTGCAAAGGGAAGGCAGGGTTGAAAAGTATGGAATGTCTTTTTTAAAGGGACATAAGGCACCCCTTCAGATGGTGGTTATTCTCAAAATCTACCATGAGATAGCTTACATCTTCCTGTATTAATCTCAAAACTAATATTTCAGCATAACTGACTACTTTAACACAACAACAAAAAAAGCAGCTCCTTTGAACAGAACATCCTGCCTCTAGCATACAACACAGCATTCTTGTTCAGCCAGTGTAGATGATACTTTTGGGGAAAGAACTGTACTTTTAACAAGGGCAACAGGAGCATTTTTCCCCCCCAAGTAATCTCTCATTGATGGTGCTTTACAGTTTCTTCTATAAGAATAACCTACAGAGAAAGGCTGAGGGCACAGGGACTGCCTACTCTTCTGCACCTCTCCTTGTTCAGAGAATACCCTTTCATTCTCATCATTTTCACTCTATCGATATTCAGGTGTCACAGCCTCTTCCAAAACAAGATTGGTTGCAACTTCAGCAATTCCAAAGTCTTCAGCAACTGGACACAGCTTTGGTATTAAAAAACACAGGGATGCCAGTACCTGAAAGGAGTCTGTTCGATGTCATCATCCCCAGTTTTTGCACAGACGAACTACTAACAAAATAATTCAGATGTAGTTTCATTCAAATTCTAAAACATCCCCAAAAGTTCCAATTCTGTGCCAGAAATGCTATTTTCATGGGCTTAAGCAAATGCAAAGATGTATTTATTTGCATTCTCCATACAAACAAGCTTTAAGAACTGGAAGAAAAGAAAGCCCCTTGTCTGATTTTAAGGAAAAAAAGGAATATATTTCAGATCTCTTTTTATCCACAGCTAGCACCCTGCTCACATAAGAGCTAGCCCAACTTAATAATTTGTAAGCTCTGATACCGTGAAGAAATCCTGCTGAAATTTTGTTTCCAATTTTAAAAGGAAACTCAAATTTTTCACACCTTTCACTGTCTACATACTCAAAAATCACTACATCTCTCCATCTACCAAACTGGGACCTTTGCAATTTAGAAGAGCTCCATTAGATCCCTACAATTCAAGTCTTCTGTTAGGCCTGGATCTCACCCAATTCTGCCTGCCAATGGCAGCTCCCCTCTGAGAGCTAAGTGAGAAAAAGTGCCCTAGCATTATCCACTTGGTCAATTCTACCACTGCATAATTACAGCTCAAACAGAAACCTGTGCACCTCCCACCAACCAAGCACGATGGGCCATAAACACTTCCCCGCTGCTACAGAAGTCTTTTCTTTCCTTTCCTTGGCAGAAGGGAAAGAAGCAATGCTTCTGAATAATTTCCAGGATATGAAATTGCATATACAAAGAAAAATTACAAACGCATACTCTAAATATTTGGAAGATTGAAGGTGTAAGGGCAACTCAATAGAGCAGCTATAATCATTAGCAACAAGCCAGTAATTTTACATAATTTTCCTACAGAGTTAAGAATACCATCTTTCTAAATAGGGAAAACACAAAACAAAAAAGCCACAAACCCAAACTGCAAAACAAATGGACAAAAAAAACCCAAACACAGCTGACCAACAACAGAAAAACAGCAAGACAAAACTACATTTTTTCTTAATAGTTCAAAATTCTAAGGACAGATACATGGTTCCAAGAAAGTCTTTGGACACAGCTTGTATGCAGCTTCGTAATACAGACTGCAACCAATCCAACTTCCTAGGAAAGGAAAGTTTCAACATACAGGTATTCGGACATTTTCTGATCCTACACCTCTTCAGAAAGGCCACTTTGTCAAAGGTGACAGATACCACGTTGCACTTACTGCATCTCAGCTAATCAAGTCACAATACAAAGTTGTTCACAAGCAACTAAAATATCAGCATCCACACATCGAAACGGATACTTAACATGGAAATAGCAAAAGACACCACTTCAGTTTTCACTATTTGATTTTGTAAAAATCCTTGAAGTTCTTTAAGGAATTAATAAAAAATGACAATTCAACTGTCCATCCTCTGCAATGGATATTTTGTAGAAATAGAAAATGGGACTTTCCTCAAACGTCACAGTGAAAGAGAATGAATTGCCATTGTATGTATCTGGACTGGGAAGATCCTGTCAATCACAAGGTGGTTCACTGGTGCCCAGCAACAGGACAAGAGGCAGCGGGCACAAACTGGAACACAGGAAGTTCTGTCTCAACATGAGGACAAGCTTCTTTACTTTGAGGGTGGCAGAGCACTGGAAGAGGCTGCCCAGAGAGGGTGTGGAGTCTCCTTCTCTACAGGCATTCAAAACCCACCTGGATTCTGGTTCCTGTCTAGCCTGCTCTGAGTGACCCTGCTTTGGCAGGGGGGTTGGGCTAGATGATCTCCAAAGGTCCCTTCCAATCCCTACCATTCTGTGATTCCAAATGTCTATGTGTAGGCAAACAGAAAATGCCTACTGAATGTTCCACAAGGAGACAAAGGCCGAGTCCAAGACAAAAATACAGGAAGACAAAAGCTGCAGTAACTTGCAAGAACAATTGTCAGAGGTGGTTTTACAACTGCCAAAACATATGGTTGGACAAAAGCAGGTTTAATACACCACAGCACACTCAGAACTTATGACTTGGAAAAAACACACAATAGGAATCAAACTTTTTGTGAGCTGACAGTTTTGTTTCGGTTTAGTTTGGGTGGGGTTTGGCCCTAATTGGCAATAAAACTCATCTTTCAGTGTTTTTAAATGAAGTCCTAGCCCGTTTGCCTTCAATGAAAGGCAGTTTTCACCCAGAGTCCTTATTATGCAAGCTCAGAAAGCAGACAAAGGAAAACACAAGTGCCAGAATAAAGATATCAGAGTTTAAAACATAGCTCTGCTACAGCCTTCCTTTAATATCTTGAACAAATTCTTAAATTTCTACTTCATTTTTAGGAAGAGAAGATGGCAGCAATACATTTAACTCACAGGATGAGAACAGAATTGCGAGCTTTTGCAAACCACCCTGATCTACTTACACGAGAGGACCTAGATTGACAAAACACATTATATCAGTCCTTACAACAAGCTGATTTTAAGTGAGCAGCAGCATTATGTAAATTAGTTAGAAGAAAGTTGAAATTAGAAGGATATGATCCAAAATACAGTCAAATGGTGGAGTAAAAACTGTATAGAGGGCTTGGCACAGATACATACCCATTGGCTCCATATGCACATTTTCTGTTTGCACACACAAAACAGAAGTCACTGGATCTCCTAATTATATTTCAAAAGAAGCTGACCATTCAATGAAATTTCAATGGCATTATCTTCGTTCAGAATAACAGAACCATTCAGAATAGTTAGAGTTAGAAGGGACCTTAAAGATCAAGTTCCAACCCCCAACCCTGTATGTTCTCATAAAGCATGAAACATTTATATGGACACACATTCACATGGCCATCCTAATTTCATAATCACTGAAGGGCAAAAACACGATGTACACAAATCAAAGTTTTGTGCTGTTTTTTTCATCAATTGCAAACCACAAAAAAGAAACCCAAAACTGAGATTTCCCATCTCATGCAAAGTTCCACACAATATTATTACAACCTGAATAATTCTTAGAATTACCAAAGTTTCTATACTTGCAAGCAAAATTGCATAGTGCTGACAATGTCCAGAAAGTAAAGTTATGCATCAGGTTGTTTTTATGGTTCATCTTCTGAAAAGGGTAGAAGTTGCATGGGAAAGAACATAAAATGCTAGGTACAGTTTAATATCCACAATTTCATGTTTATGTATGCTTATCCAGATCACAAAAAAACTGATAGCAAAAAATAAATCAATTTGACCTGCATAACCAGGATATAACTGAGAAAAGGTCTATTTTCAGGATGGTCCCAGGGAAATTATTAAAACTAGTTACAGAAATTAAAGATGTGTGAAGGTGCCTTTCTATGATGACAAGCCTAGAATTATTGCCTAGACAAGCAATAATGACAAGCCTAGAATTATAGCTTTAGAATATAAATTCTTGTATATTCTCAAGCATTTCAGCGAGATACACTAAAGTGGTCTCTTTCAAGACATTGAATACTTTTTCTGTGGCTCTTACGGCAATAATGTAAGGGTTGTCAACTTCACTGAAATACATCAAAGCCTGAGGCAAAATAAATGCAAAAAATTTAATCCTCCGCTAAGGTTCACAATAAGAAAGTGGCAAGCAGTGAGGCACAAAAAAAAATTATCAAATTTCAGTACAAACAGTACTCCAATTGTGCCACATTCTGTATGTTTTACAACATATAGTTCACAAAAAACAGTAAAATAAATTCATGTCTAACAGAAAATGGACACACATCAAAAATATACAATAAACTTATTAACGCTGCAAACAAAAAACATCTCCATTGTAAACAGCCCTAAAATTCCAAGAGTGGTTTCACAAAATGCCCCCACTTGGGCATTTTGGTTCATGTTATTGCCCATTGAGGTAAACAAGGAACTACTCATGGTCCATCTCACACCTGTCACTAGCTGTACTTAACACCTCCATACTTCATGTATCCTGTCCTCAACTTTCAAATGTTCTCTTAGAAGGAATTGAACCTCTCAACTCTTACGGCCGCTAACAAAAGTCATGGCAACCAGGGAAACTTTATCCATCATTTTTCAGCTGCCCTATATGCCTTTATAATCGGGAGATTGGCTGAACTCTTAAATTGGGAACCTAGATGTAAGCAAGGAGATGCATGCAGTGAAGCCATATAAACTAAGGCCATCTCCTTTCCTGTGCATATGCCACAGCCACAAATGAATGCAGCACACTTTCAGAGAGCATAGAAACCTTTTGAAAGTGGTTGGAAGCGATACAAGTCAAACTTCTGTGCTATTCAACAGAATCAGTTGCAAATATGCTTCAGACTGACATTTAAGGGCAAACTTAAAATGACAAGTTAAAATATGACTTTCTTCCCCTAACCAAAGTTTTTGGAAAAACTCCATCAAGTTTACCTTTCAAGACAGAATATGTGTGCACACCCTCGCATATTCACTCCCGCTTACTGATCCTCTCCCTACCCCTGCAAAACTCAAACTTCCATTTGTGATCTGTAGCAACTCAAGCTTGGGAATTCACGAGGCTGACAACCAGCCCAGAGAAGGGATGTCTTTAAAGAAAGATAAAGTTATGCTTGGCATAACAGCGCCTCATCCCACAACTGTTGGCTTCACCTTACTATCATGAATTGATAATACAATGCAATTAAAAATACACACGTGCGACCCCAGCAATGTTCAGTTCGCACATGCTCACAATTAAGCAGAAACAGCACAGTTACTAGAACATGAGCTTCTGTCACAACAGTGAAGTTGTTATTTTAGAAGACAATCCCCAATTTTTATTATAGCAGTAGTCTGTAATATGACTTGAAACAGATCCTTATATGCCTATTAACAAGTGAATGGAAGTTTTTTCTATGCCCATGATGTGTATTAAAGAATCTCCGTTCTGTTCAGACAAAAGCTTTAGACTCTGAATTTTTTGCCTAATTAGAAAAAGAAGGATATGCTTATGAAGGATAGATTTGCCATTTGGACGCATTTCTGTAAGACAGGAATGGAAGACAGAGAAATTCAAAATAGTAGGAGAATTGCATTACATTCACATAAAGGGGAGTTTAATAATTCAAGGTTTATTTGTATATTTTCTACAGTTGCTTGTTT
Source organism: Thinocorus orbignyianus (assembly GCA_013400375.1). Classification (NCBI taxonomy): domain Eukaryota; kingdom Metazoa; phylum Chordata; class Aves; order Ciconiiformes; family Thinocoridae; genus Thinocorus; species Thinocorus orbignyianus. The sequence continues at coordinate 194,862 of VXBW01007750.1, forward strand.
GCAACTGTAGAAAAGGTCAGACCTTATACGAATAAGGTATTAAAGTTTGCACATAAAGTCTAAGGTAAAGATAAGTAACAAGGCTTGTTTACCATCCAGTTGTTCAAAGCGTGCAGAGAGTTAAGACTTTTAAATCAAGGCAGTTATAACAATATGGATTACTGACAAGATTTTCCACAGAGGTCAGTACTTGTGCATCAAGAATTTAACTGGAAATCACAATATCCGATAACACACAGACTGTGCGAGGGAATTTTTATTGTTTTAAGAGATGTGTGGCTTTGAATTACACGTCGCATCCTTATCTTAGATTTCTCATTGCTCTTCCTTGCACTTCTCAGATTTAATATTTTACCAGGCTGACTCCAATGCTTTTGCATGAAACATTTCACACACTGTTTAGTGGCAGTCAGGTACAACAAATTGGTACGTCTGGACCTGACCTTTGCTGTTCAGAAAAATTCTAACTACACCGACATGCATCTACTTTGGGCATCCATAACTGGNCAGATACATCCATCCTGCTGCTCTGGGACTGGTAGCTAAGTATTTGAACACATACCTGTGCATCTTCAAACATGTGCACATTTTCAAGTCTAGCTGGGCTCAAACAAACTCTTACCAAAACAGTCTCCAACAAGACAGTGGAACACTAAAAACAGACTCAGAGTCTGGTATAAGCAGGAGCTCAGACATCACTTACTAGTAGCCAACAGAAAACAAAAATATTCCACAGTTGCAGAAAACATACAAAGATTGTTCAGAAAAAACAAACTTTGGGCCCGTTCAGAAATGCGTCCACATCATCTGCTTTACCTTGGAAGGAAAGCAAACATTGGAATTTCTAAGCCTTGAGGAAGAATTATTTCTGTTCTTCTAACCTAAGCTCCTCACAGTAGTAGCAGAAATTTAATTTCATGTCACCCTTTTTGCCTGTTGCACTAGCAAAGAGAAGTGACTGCTCCTGCAAACCCCATACTATCTATCCATCCTGTCAAGTGCCTTCGGGTAGGAAAGGCAGCACCAAAGGAGATCATACACCAGCTGAAGGTGCCACAGCACTCTATCTAGAAGGTTCACCTTGGTAGGAATACTTTGACCATTCCCAGTATCTCCAGCTTTCTTTCAGGTCTGAAGCAAGAACAGAGGACCCTGCACGCTGCCAACCTGCCAACCAGACAGATTCAGAGCACAGAGTCACCAAGCTTGAGCTTCAACACATCAATGCAGTGCAAATACAAAAGAGGTGCCTTTCACTGTGGGGAATTACATGGTAAGCATCATCTGTGCAAGCCTCACATTAGTCATGAAAGATTTAACTAGTCGGCATCTACTTTAACCAAGAATCTGCAATTATTTTATCCCATGACTTCCTTTACTTGCAAGTTCATAACAGCATGATTTTGTTCTGTGGTTTAAACATGATTTATACCCTCAATTTAACTTTGATTCATAGTTCCTAATAACATCAGTCCACTATCCAAATACTGCAAGGGGATGTTAAACAAGTTTAGATGGTCTGGGGAATTTGCCCACCATCATTAAACACAGAATAAGTGGTTACAATAATCTTGTTTTAGATAACTATTTCAGATAAGCAAAGTATCTATGTGCTTGCCCTGAACCAAAAAAGAAAATAATGCAGAAACTGTAAGACAATATTGCAAAAACTTGTATTATTAAAGCACATAAGAGTTATAGGCTATTCCAAAGAACTGTTACCCAATCTCACATTATATAAGAGCATAAAAACAATGACAAATAAAAAAATGTAAGTTTTATGATCAGCTACTGTCCACAGTTCAATGTGAAGTTGTATTGTCTTTCTCTAGAATCTACCTTGCTTTCTAGCTGCCAAATGTCACCCTCGGGAGCATATGTTAAATTGTTAAGTTTTTTGAAAACTCAGGCAGCTTGTAATATATATACACACACAAACACACGCATATATATTTAAAAAAAAATAAATAACATTGTGCCCAATAGGTATGTAAGTTTATTTTAAACCTTCCTAATTAATAGGTAGACTTCTCCATAGAATAAAGAGCACCCCAAAAATGAAGTGTGGAACTGATGGCTTTTTTTAAAGTGTGATTTAAATATGTGGCACATGCATGATGTGCCTTTCCTTGATTTTCCAGACCCTAATTGTTAAATAACACTTCTGATGTACTCATAAATGCATAGAATTCAATAATCAGTCAAGTATTTAGACACAAAAGAGAAGTCAGCAGAATTTTAGGGATAAACAAAAATCAGCTTACCAAAACTAGAATATCTTCTGTACTAAATACATAGTCAGCACTATGAAAAAAAGGTTAGAATAATATAAGTGCTTGTGCACATACACAGAGAAACAAAAGAAATTGTTTCTATTTCACACCTAAAAGGATAAGTATCTTTTACAATTGCACTATTTCCTTTATAAATTCTAAACATTAATAATGAAATTGTTTATGAGAAATCTGTTATTTTTGCCTTTAAAACACATTTCTGTGTCCCCGTAGTCTGATACTTTTTTTTTTTTTAACCTTCTTTATTGAATATTCAGTTGCCTTTCACCCATCTCTGTATCTTGGGTTTGCCACTCAGTTCTCCTTTTCTGCACCAGTGCTCCTTATTCCATGTGCTCTCCTCACACAGAGCCATCAATATTTTGTGAATACACACTCCTGCACACACTGATTTCAAACACAGCAAGTGTACATACTCCATACTCACACACATATCGTTAGGAGACTTTTAGGACGTTATCATGTCAAACCATATTAAAGTGACATTTTTAAGCCTGACATTCCATTTTCTCTAAGCTTGTTTTCAGCAGACATTTAGTAGAAACCTCACCCCATTCAGGATTTTAATCAAGAGAGAAAATTAAGAAAAAGTTAAGTCTGCTATCTAGGAAAAAGATCTATTAGGTCTTGTCTGGACTAGAGAAATGTATTCTTCTAAGAATCAATTTAGTCTTTGCAATGCACTTGTAAAATGTCACACGTTCACACACAGCCTTGCAGATACTGTTAAAACTAGTTTCATTAACTCTAAATGCTATTTCAGTCAGGCCACATTAATGCTGGCTAAGTTGAAGGTTCACTGGCATTGTAGCTCATGCTGATCAAACAACGTATCCATCACTTCCCTCACAGTATTCTCATGGCCCTTTGAAATCTGCCCGACTTCACAATTTCCAAGAACTCTGTCAGGAATCAGTGGGATGGGTACCCAAAACCACACCACCTTTCACAAAGCATGAGCGAGGACACAGCAAACCTGTGACAGCCTGGAAGGCTTATCAGCAGTGGGCACTGCAGAGCTTAATTTGTTGAGTGAGAAACAATTCGAGTTCCTAGCCTAGAGAAAAGCTTACAGCTATGGCAAAGCCTTCAAATTGGAATGAAAACTTGAAATTCAGGCTATCTGGGCAAAGAACTAGAGCCAGAGAGAAAGGCAGGCTGGGATCCATCCTCTGTTGGAAAAGAACAGGATGCCTAAAGATCTCTTTTCAGGTCTGTTTTTCTAACGCAACACCAACGTTTTGTCCAAACCATTTTTCCAGCAGAAAAGGGAAAAAACCCAACCTGCTCAAGCTTAATAAAATCCTCCCTATTTTAAAGAGGAGGAGATTTTTGTTTTGTGTCAGGTATTCAGTTGCTTGCTGAGATTTTGTATCATCAAATACAGAAATTGTCATGTTTTGCTCATTATGAAAAAAAAAGTCATTATAAATGGCACTAGCAGAAAGTCTAAAAGGATGACTGATTTTCGGTACTGACATACCACGTATGTTGCAATGCAAGACTGACACGCTTTCTAGAAAAATAAATACATCACTTCCATTATGTCAGAGTACAATCATCAGGATAGCAGGAACACAACACACATTATGAAAAGAACATAAGTCCAAAATATGGCATCACAAAAACTCTTCAAATTTGTTTGAAACTTATTTTAGTGGGACTAAATTGAATTTCAAAGTATTAGCATTAGCTGCAAAATAGAAATCTAAAATATTGATCAGCTCCACATAAAGAAGTAGTTGCCTGCCTTTTATTTTCATTGGTTTCTCAAGAAGTAATACTAGGCAAGCAAAAAGGCTAACAGAAGAGTTTTCTATTCCTGACATAAAATAACTGAAAGTCAAAAAATACAATCTGTAACATAGTAGAAGTTGTTTTCTTTTCTACTCAGGATGCATCATAGTACAATGTTAGGATCAATTAACAAATACTTCCTAGCATCACAACAACACTTTCTAACCACTATAAATTCTGTTGTAATTTTTGCATATAGCATTTTATTTCACTAAAACGTTGTTGGTGCAAGACCATAAAACCTGTGGGAAACTCCTTCTGTAAATTAATCTCAATCAAAATTTGTTTTCTAGCACTGCTGAGTTTTTGAAGACTCCTAATGCACCGTTTTTGGAGAGAGACATACTGCATCCAACATTCCACGTGACAAAACTATAGCAAAATTGACATTGTGGCAGTGGAGACTACATCTCTATTAAACTTACAGAACAAGGAGCCAACTGAGTTTTGAATAAAAGATAAAGCATCACATGGTTATACTAGGAGTCTCATGTCTGTCAGCAAGTCTGCTCCCAGCTGACCAGGGCTCTGGCAGATGATTCGGTATGCAAGTTCATTACGGAGTCTGTCCACACTCTGTACCCTCCGTACCAGAGTTCTGTCAGGCCAACGGAAACAACCAGACAAACATTTTGCTGTGTGACACCATCCTTTGTATGGGTTTTATTAATGTGCATCCAATGCAGCTTAACGTATGAAAAGGTTAGAGGAATTACTTTCCTGTTATCATAGACTTAACTTGGCACCGAGCCTGACCTTACGACTGATTCTCAAATTTGCATTGTAAATACAAAACTCTTGTGCTCACAGCCTTTAAGAAAAGAAAAAAAAGTTTAATGATGACGATAGTTCCGATATGAAAGTTTGCAATCATGGAAGAACTGCTCCCTATTATCCACAAATCCAGCCAAAGTCTAGCAGCCTTACTCTGCTTGAGATAAAACTGAGATCCAAGAATGCAGATCCCAAAGGGGAACAAGCTTCAATAAACGCTAGGGGAAATACATCTAATACTAATAGATTAGTACTAACTCACAGTTTCTCAATTCTTTGCATATTCAACAATGTGTGATTGACAAAAAGTGGGACAGAAGCAGGAAAGATGCAATACTGTGTGTATTCACATCGATTTATAGGTGAGTCTCCTTAGCAGAGGACAACTTGTAGAATCACAGAATAGTAGAGGCTGGAAAGAACCTTCCAAGATCACCTATTCCAGTCCTGGATACCAGGTGCTGCACTCAAAATTGCATTGCTGCACTTCTTTCTGGACACCTCTACACTACAGACACAAAAGGCATCTCTGAACACATTGCCTGCAGGACCATCCATAGCGCTGGATCACAGACATGGTTGGGATCAAGGGGGACAAGGTAAAAGTACCAAGGGCGAAGAGGAGGAATGAGCAAATCAGACTCAAACTCATCTCTTCAATGAGTTCAGCACAGCTTAGAATGCACGGAGAGTAAATGGGTCATGGTTGATCTTTCTTATTTAACAGGGATATCAGGAAATCCCAAAGAAAAATGTCCAGAGGCATGATGCTGACAGAAGAAACTCCAAAAGTTCACTCTTAGTTCTCTTCATGTGACATAACAGCAGAGCTGCAGTCCAGTCCACGAGTGAGAGGACTGCTTCTCTTCAGTCATGCAGTTGCCCAAAGAAACTCTAGGAAGTCTGGTGCAGAACTCCTCCCGCAGGCTTCACTACAAGAACTGACACAAAAAGCCATTACAGCTTCAGAAAAGTCGCTTGAAACTTCCTGACCATTCCTACAACTATATTTCTCCCAACTAAAAGCGTTCCTCACTCCAGTGACATGCAGACAACTTTAATAAATTAGATGTTAAATTCAAAAAATATAAAAAATACAAGTAAGTAACACAAATATACTGACTTACTCATTTGCCTTACTGAACCAACTTATAGCAAATACACAACACAACCCTTTTACACAAATGTCAAACATTGAAATATAGACCCACGTGAGGCACCACACTTCAAAGACAGACAGATTAATTATCTTCCAGGAAAATTCCAAGAATATGCCTACCATACTGTTCTCCTGACTAGAAACCCTTTCCTAGGGAATGAAGTTTCATATTATCTAGTAACCATATCCAAAGAGTGAAGAAGAGTTTTCACTTTATGTATAATCTTTTCTTCATGAGTCTTACAAATATAAACTTCTGGTAGATTTACTAATTTTCTGTAAGTCTCCAGATTTTACAAGTTCTATTAAAAAAAATAATTTTGACATTGAAGTAAAAAGAAAGTAGAACACCTCAAGCAACACAGTATTACAAAAAGAGAAGAGAATGAACCACCCTTTATTACAGCTCACAAACACATTTTAGGTTGCTTTTGAGGCCAAAAGATTTATGAGACAAAATACCACTGATTCAGCATGCCCACGCTAATTTTATGTCAAAACTATGAACTACAAAGCAAAGTTTCTGCAATGCAAGAGTTACACATACTTTATCTATTTTGAAGCAGCAGCAGAAAATGACTCTCTCAATAAGATATAAATTGCAGAACTTCCCTTTCATATGTTTCTTTTTTTTTTTATGAAATATTAGCTAAGAATCTACTTTATTGTATACAAAGAGAAACCGACATGCTAATGGAAAAGGGCTGCAAATCATCCCCAAGAGAGACAGATGAAGACAAAAACCAAGCGCAACTAAACATCCAAGGACAGCATTTAGCAAATCTGAATTAATAAGCAATTCTCTTGTATTTTCTGTCAGAATGGTTTCACACAGGTGTTTATTTCCTCATGCATAATGAGGAAAACTCACAACATGAAAAGCATATACATGACTCACTAGGTGCATTACATGAAAAAAACCTGTTGCAGATCAAGATCCAAACCTTCTGACTACTTTACTATTGGCATTCAAAAGCAAAAAACCATGATGCTGGGGAGTAAATCCTGACCTTGTCATGGGCAGCACCATTAACATATTTGAGACCCCAGCAGTGACACAGCTAACGCAAATCCAGCTACACGATGCCTTTTCTTTCCACATTTAAAGCGCTCACAACAGCCCGATGTCCTTTAACAAGTAACAAAAGAACACCTGCAGTGGTGTCCCACATCCTCCCTGGTTGATGATAAAACAAAACTAAATAGGATTCCTAATGAGAAGAACTGACAAGACACCGTTGCCACGGTGGAAGTCAAAAGGCCCATTGAAAGTCACATCATAATTTGTCTGCTCAGTCACCTCAGTTACTAAAAAGCACCAACCTTTAATCACAGCATTCACGTGCATTTAAGTTTGACCTTTCATGACTTCCCTCAGCACTAACCAGAAGTTTCACTATGTAGCTTTGCAAACATGAACTTTATCAAAACAACTTCCATATGCAAGAAAAAAAAACAAACAAACAAATCCCAGTTAGCACACATTACTGTTCAGACTTTGCTAAGCTCCCTGACCTTTCAGTCATGCAATTCTTCCCAACTTTGTACAATTTCACCAAGATTCCTAGCCTCTTCTAACATGCCTCCCAGTAAGAGAGAAACTTCTCTCACCTTGTCCTCTCTCCACCCTTTATGACAGGCAATGTTTATTGCTCTGATCCCTTATCCATAAACACTAAATAGAAAGAAGATCTATTTAAGCCAAACACTGGCACAAGAACAAGCATGTTTAAGCTAGTTGTGACTGGCTTGGAAACTAAAAGGTGTCGAAAACACATCAGAGAATTTTTTAAAACAATGATCCTTCAAAAAAACATCCAGTGGAGAGAAGTGACAGTGAACCAAGGCTCTATGAACAGAAATGTGTTATGAGGATTTTTTCAGAGAGCCAGAAGGTTCCTGATGGTCATCTGTCCCCTGCAGATGAGCCAGAAGAGCCTCCAATGCATTCACTGTTCATCTGTATTCAATTATACAGATATTAAATTCTCTGGACTCTCCCGTGGTTTTTTTCAAGAAAGAGGAATGTAATACACAACATGAACCTCCCCAACTTGAGGCAAGTTCAATATAGTATGTTAAAAATCAACTAAGATTCACAGGCTGTGCACAGATCCCCGTACTTCAGGGCAGATGTACCTAAGGCAGTGCACCAGGGTGGCTTTCTGAGGAAATGAAGAGGCTCTTCAGGGTAACCAAACCTAGCCTCACAGTACCAGAAATAATGCCCTGCAATCCCTTCCATGATCAAACTCTGTCCTGAAGGTAAGTGTGTATTATTTGCTCCTGTAACTTCTCTCTGCAGATAATTAGAAACTTTTTTCTAATTATTGATTTCCCTCAATTCATAGGAGAAATTTTTATTCAGTAGGTCTATTGGCAGGTTAAAGCAAAGAGCATTGACAAGTGGAATATACGACTATTTCCACAGAAACAGAACAGTAAGGCCTCCCAGGACTTGTCCAGTTACCTGAAGGGACAGCTGGACGCTAGGAGCTGTGATCACTTGAGTCTTACTCTTCACTGACAAGAGATGATGAGTAACATCTTTAAAAGCATCTAATGATCTTTCATCAGTGTGGCTAATGGTATTTATAGCAATCAAAAAGTCCTCCCTGAAGATAATGCAATATGAAGAAATCCACACAAGCATCTGAGCAGCGTAACTGGAAGATTTCAAGTACTATAAAGGCTGCTAAGTGCTTTGCTTGCATTTTTACATAATTACTAAAGTTCTACTGTCTGAAGAAACTACATGAAAGCAACACCCCCTTACTTCAGGATCCTGTTCCCTGGATGTAAACAAAATTAGACCTGCCAATTATTGCAACAACAGTACATTTTATTTAACACTTTTTTTTTCCATTTCAGAACACGAGGCACATCGCACTCCTCCTCTTGATGCTTCATAAACCATTTCAAGGTGTCAAAGCTTAATATGCACAAACCTGCTGAAAACAATGTCTACAAGAGGATTACTAAATGCCCAAATTGCACTCAAAAACTTCATTTACAGGACTTCAAAAGACAGCAAGGTGCCACTTTACTGTCAAATTCCAAACTGAGTTTACAGAACCACCATGAGGGGGAAAGAAATCACTTTTTACTAACAAGGACTTAAAATATGCAGAAGTCAAATGACAAACCTTCACAATGGCATTTTGAGATTTCCAAACAGTAACACTAAGTAGTTCAGATGGCAAATACGCTGTTTCATTTATCAAAACATGTGCCAATCAACCAGAAATGAAATTGTACAGAGATAATAGGAAGCCTGGCTGACTGCAAACTGCTGAAAGAAGAGGCGCATTGCTATATTTTAACCTTGCTGGCAGATGAATCCAGAAGCAATAGTCTTGGCCTGGCAATTAAATTTAAGTATAATTATCATATACCAGGCTTAAAATCATAGTTTAGGATACCATCTCAGCATGAGGAGTACTCCCTCATTGCACCTGCACTGGCAGCAGGCAAGAGACAAACACCACAAACAAGGCTACTTTTTGATTTCCTGGTTCCTTCAGCCAGGAGGTTTCAAGAAAGTTTTGATAGCCACGATGGTTTAATTCCATTTTATTCTTGATACTTGGGATATACATCCTTCAGCTGGGTCATTTTTAAATCACTTCAGTACTTAAACTGTCACACTTGATGCATAATCCGACACCGCAGAGTCATAGTTTGAATATTTCAGTTCTATTACTTTTAATTCTGTACCAGTTAATCATATTTTATTTAAAGGTAAAATGTTAATCTTCTGATGTTAAAAATCATCATACTTTAACTTTTTATGGCCGCATATTAAAATAAGGATACTTGCCAATTACCTAGAGCCTTCTTTTCAGGATTCAAATGAGAAGTTGACAAGAGGTCAGCTCAGAATCTCTGCAGTACAACAGCCTGCTCCATGTGCCAGAGGTGCTCTCTTAAAATTTCCCAGTACTTCACAGCTGAAATTAGCACATCTCACCACTTGCTACCCCACTTTGAAGTGTCCTATTTTAATCTTGATTAAAAGGTTTACCAAAAAGGACCTTGCTCCAAATTGTTTTGTATGAACCAGTTGCATGCACCATTGCAAGCTCAAAACTGTAATAGAAACACTTCAAAAAGCCAACAGTTCTCTCTGAGATAATGAAAGCAAATTTTTTGTTGTTGTTTCAATACTGCTGCTTCTCACAACTTAAAATATAGCTCTACGCATACCACCAGAATGAGATCTTAGACTGCAAGCATTTCTCAGCAGGGATTTTTGTCTCTATACTTGTCTGTAAAGCAACTAGCAAATTGTTAATCATCTATAATTAAAGACACCATAAGCCCAGAACCCATCAGAGTATATCTCCAGTTTGCTCACGTGGCCCTTCATGCATAAAATATGCCCTTTCAGTTCAGTCCAAGTACCCTTTTCCATTTGGGTGCTTCCTTCTATGACATGCCCAAGAAGGGAGCCATGTTTTTAAACTTTATTTTTACATATAAAACACAATGAAAACGATAAATCTGTGTGAGATAATCCTCATTCTTTTGTTTGACGCTAACGTTTTTTGGTGTTATTTAAGATTTTCAGATATACAGTGTTTGTATCGCTCAAGGTTGAGGGTGTCTGTGAAATGTCATAGCTAGGCAAGGTGCATACACTGAACCTTTCATGTCACACAAAAGCCAGTAAGCAGTACCCCAAATTTTTAAACAGAGAAAGAGAAGACAGAGCTGCCCAGTGTCACATACAGTAAGTCAGTAAAAGCACAGAACGGAGCTGGGGATTAACTGGGTTTCCATGGTCATTCACATGGGTCATGTCTGGCTCGTAAGCAACGTGATATACATCTTGATTATTTACATTTTCCTGTGACCACAACTGTGTACTGCAGGGTGCACACATGTGCTCTGCCTTTGGCACTCTATCAGCCACCACAGGCAAGCTGTCCTAAGATAAAGTTCATACAGAACGAGCAACATATTAATTCCGTTTTAAAATGGAAGAAAAGCAGTACAATTTTGGTGGTGCTGATTTTATTTATATATTTTTATTCCATCATTTCCACATTCAGAACTGCAATTGCTGGCACCATCTCTTAGGTTTTTGACGCTCTGCTTCCACTCTTAACTTCCATACAAGTATTAAAGCTCTTAGGCAGACACAAAGGATCAAAGGCGCAACTGATCACACAACCATCACCATCCCCACTTCATTAGCTCCTGTACCTCCGCCTATCTGCAAAATTACAAACCAAAAAAGTAAAATCTATTTTAAATGTAAATCTAAAAACGTGACAGTCTACAATTCCAAATACACTTCCTGTGACAAGGACCGAGCCTCACAGCTGAAACTGCTCCCTTCCTGAACCCTCTCTGCAATGATATCCGCTGCCAGGAAAGCTGAGTCCATGGACCACTGCCTGGACGGGCAACTTGCTATATGGCTCCATGCTTTACACAAGGCAATCTCAAGGTTACAATCTTTATTTTAACACATCATTAGCTTGAGTTTTAGAAGACACTTCCTCCTTCGTGCGGACGATAGTCTCCCACCCTTCATAAAGAAGGTATTTGTTACAACGTTTGGAAGTGACTACTAGGGGTTTAAAGCTAAGTTTCATTTCTTACAGATTCTTTTAGAAGGAAACAAACTATATCTAAAAAGTGCAGATATGCTTTTTTTATTTCTTTTGCAGTTCAGGGGAGGGGGGAGGGAAAAGCATCTCTGATTTGTATATTAAAGCGCAAGCATCTGTCCTACTGATGATATTCTAGGGAAGCACATTAGCATAAAATTTAACGATGTCAAATAAGTGGATGTGAAATAGGGACTGCGTAAAGACACTATTTCCAAGCCTGACAGAAACATCACTGTTTAGAAATGCAAATGAAACCATTATGTTCAATAATTATATGAAAATATGAACAGTTCAGCATGTTTTCCAGCCCTGATGGCGGTTAATGGGATGTACGCTTATGTAAATAACTACTATTAAAGCTAATGCTGAAAAAAACTAATAAATTCATACTAAAGCAACTGATTTAGTACGCTTTTAAACCCCAGCAGTGCTCACTTATTAGAAAGGAGTGCATTCTTATGTTTAGAACTCATTACTGTTACAAGTCACTGCAACTCCATCAATTACCATGCATTAATGAAAATGGGACACATACAAAAAAAAAATTATTGGCTCTCAGCAGTTTTCTTTAAAGACAAAATATAGGGGTATTACCATCATGGGGCCTTGAGGGGAACTTATCAGCAACATAATCTTTATTACTTCAACTGTACTCCCTGTGCTATAACCCTGGGGTATTTTTTGTCCCGAGAAGGGGCTAACCTTTATGGAAAACTCTTGACATACACGCAATGAAAGTGACCACACTGCCATCAGTAAAAGCTTACCACATCCACAATTAAAAATACATTTAAATAAACATATACGCACTAGTATGAGAACTAAAAAACATAGATGTGCAATGAAAAACTACAATTCCTGAAACTAGAGCAAGGTGGTACAATACAAATAGAATTAAGGGTAAAAGGTACAGATGAAAGTCCTCTATGAAGCTCTTGTATCTGGACAAATTCCATACAGTTTTACACTTACACTACTAATGCCCTCTTAGAGGGCCATGGAATTAAGACTTCAAGGATGCTGTTCATTCCTCTTTGGGTGTTTTCTCCAATTCCTCAGCGTTACTCAAAAAATTCTTAGCTCTGGTTAAACATCACAATTGATAAAGGAAACAAAACCATCACAGTGCCATTACAGCAATGAATCCCTGCAGAAATTAAAAGCTGAGATTTACTCAATGTCTATAACTGTACAACTAACCCATCTGCATTTTCTAAGTGGTCTCTGAAAATCAGACATTAAGATAACATTCACTAGATCCTAAGATGTTTAGCAAGGCTGAAAATGCTTTTACATTAATTTGCATTGAGTGGTAGTTTGAAAGTAAGGATAGATTTGAACACCTTACAGGAGGCATGAACATGACGAGGTTCATATAGACCAAAGTCCAGTATAACCATCAACGTTAAATTAATGCTACATTTAAGTGCCATGTACTCTCCAGATCGTAAGGCAAAAACAAAGACCACTGCAACCTGAAAAAAATTGCAAGCTAAAAGCAGGTAGCAAAACTAGGCTTTCAGAGGGCCAGCAGCTGACAGCATACAACAGCAAACACACACGGGATGACAGTCACAGTGACAAACGTTTGATGGGGGAGCAGCGAAAGAAAAAAGGCAAAACTGTCTGATTGCTTTCACTGAATCTCTGTTGAAAGAAAGGTATGAAGTGTTTTGCTATCTAGACCATTAAAACTATTTCATGAGCGAAGGCCACTCTGAGGTTAAAAACAGTAAGACAAATTTGCTACTGATTAATAATAAAGCCATTCATTTTATTCTTCAAATCTAAAGTAATTACAAGCCAGAGCATGGCAAATGGATTTAGCAGAAGCCATTACGTCAGAAGAATCCTTTAAAGAAGAACAGTAATTTAAAAGACTAAACTGAATAATGAACTCTCCTGAACAACAATTATTATGAGATTGATTTATTGAAAGTGTATTTAATCATGCAAGAAATGTTTAAACTTTCGAAAATGGTTCAGGAAGACAGAGAAACCAATAGCAGAGTCAGCCCAACGTCCTCATTATCGTTGAGAAGCTGAAGCAGATGGAGAATTCATTTAGTTTGGAAGGATAAAGTACATCAATTTCTCTGAATCCACATTTCTAGTCAATTTGTTACAGTACCAGCTTCAACAATTAATGATCTCATTTTCCCATTTGTGCCTCCTTTTAAGAGATCTCAGTCTTTGTTTCTGAACAAGCCAAATGTCATAAAGGAAAATTTAACTCAAAAAAACATCACTTTGAAAGCTCACATGCCTGAAGCCAAATGCTGCAGCAATAGCCACAAAGCAGGGTCCAAATTCAGTCGGGCAGGTAGCCTGGTACGTTTAAGTGCCAGAAACAAGAAAGATCTGCCTTTCACCCAAGACACTGCCCTTCTCACCAGCCTGACTTCTACAGAAAAATACTTTTTACCTGACCTACTTCAGGGTTTTCCATTGTGCTAATGGGTGCTGATAGATGAGAGTGCCATGGCTGAAGCTGCATTTCTACTGACAGGTCTCTCCCTTTAAGTTCAGAGAGGGGCAGCTCATCGTCATTTCCAGTTCTGAGACCCACACCACACAGCCTCTATAGATAATATCTGTGCTTAAAATACCACTCATCCTCCAGAGCTACAAGACAGGTTGTCTGAGAAGCATATGCCTACCAGCAGCTACCAACAACCTGGCAGAGCAGAACTCTAGCTCTTTAGCCCGTCAGACTGCAGCTCAGAAACATCTCCAGTACCAGAAACAGATGGCTGCAGCAGAAAAAAAGTCATGAAACAGAGGAGATGCGAGAATGCCACTAACCCTCAACGCTCACCTCAGTGGGCCTCCAAAATTCAATGCCACAGCTGTTGGGTTGGAATGCCTTCTCCTCTTCAGTCAGAAGAGGAGAACATCATTCCACACTTACAGCATAAATTACAAAGCATCTCTGCTTCTCTTATTCCACAGCTACACCTCTGTATTGACAGTACCAGCCCACAAAGAAACCTCTGCCACAGAGCATGAAGTTTTAGGGTAAAAAGCCTATATAGCTCATATTCTACAGAGGCTGGTGTTGACTGTTTAGATGCTGCCTGTTGATTATGGATAATTTCATAACATGGGCAATGTGGCTCACTTGCACTCTAAGGCACCAGCCAGGATTAAACATAGAGAGCTGAGCTTTAAATGAATCTCCAGTCATTGATCCATTTGAACACTCAACATTACAATATGTTTCACCTTGTTTTAGTTTAAAAGTTCATGAAAAATTCAAAATATCTTATTTACCCAATAGTCCTTGACTGATTCTTCTACATTTAAGAAGTTCTTAAATACATACATTATTTAACCAATACTGCTGTTACAGAATAGCATATAAATATTCAGGGACTTTTTAATAAGTTCAGCTTTTATTCAATATACCATAATGGTTACTTAGAAACATTCACTACTAGGAGACCTATAATAACAGTAAGGGAACCACCTTGCAGAAAATGGAAGAAAGGAGCAGAATACTATTTTTTCAACCTCGAACAAATGATGATGCACAAAAAGATACATAGTATGCATTCACATATGAAAAATAGGAAGGGGGAAATGTAAAACAATAAGCTGAGGGAGCCAAGCTGAGAAATAAAAGAAAAATTATGATCGTCATTCTAAACCCTCAGTTCATAACTTGTCAGAAACTATACTACCAGGAATTATACTACAGAAACTATAGCAAAACCAGAAATCACCCTTAGACTTTGCTTCAGTTAAACCCTAAAATTGTTACTGACTTTTAAATAAATAACGTGACTTTCAAAAGCAGTAGGCATGAGTTTCCTGCAAGCACCAATTTTTTCTCTCCACAGAAATTTTCTGCTTTCTTTTTATTATTTTGGTCTGTCACAAGACAGACATCCAACTTTCCCATATATATAAATATATATATAAAAATATATATATATGTGCTCAACTATACTGTTAATTTCCATACCCCATTCCTCTGTGACACTGTGTTGCCACTGTGAATTCAGATTAACAGTTCTTTGGCAAAGAGCAGCCCTGGGGAGGTGTGCCCACATGCATCTGTTAGGCAGGACACCAGGATCATGCACTCAAAGACCTTGTGTTTTGTTTCTTCACCTGTGACGACAAGTTGGTGGGACAGATTGAAAGAGGAAAGGAAACAGAAGTGCCTGTTTCTCTCCCCATTTTCAGAAAAGCCAATTCAGTGCTATCGAGAAAAGAAAGCATGACAACAAACCAGCAAATTCTGTACTCTGATACCTGCTTTTCTATTGTTTTGCTCTTCAGCCTTCAGCTACTATTTTCCTTCTGAAAAATAAAGCTAATTCTGCATTAACACAGAGAGATAGGAAAAGGAGAAAACACATAAACAGGACAAATATATGAGTATATGCAAAAATAATGTAATAAACAGTACTATGGCAAAACTAAGAGCATTTTGTTAAAGACCCTAGATAATGCTTATAAGAGGGCCATTATTCTTCCAGCAAATTAATATTCTAGGTCTCACTAACAATATCAGCAAATGAAGTGTTTTAGTTAAATTAATATTCATGTTAACTGCAAGCAAAATCAACTAATTAAGTAGTCCTAAGTTACAATATTAAGGACATATGTAAACAGAGTCTCTGATCATTTTTAAGACTGGAAAAGTAAATCATATGGGACTTGTTGTATGAACGTGGCTGGGTCTTCAAACCAACAAATCATTATCAGGCAGAAAATAATTCAGACAGAAAGCTTAAGTAATCCAGGTACACTCTAAATGTAAATCCAAACAGTAGTTTAGTAGGGCTGGTCAGTTTATATTTACAAAAAGAAGAAATACATTTGTAATAAACAGAATCTCTTCTTCCCTTTACCTCCCTATTCTTTGTTTCCAAAATGATAATTTCAGCATATCTTAGAATTCAATGACCAATTTTTTATTTATTTTTTTTAAGAAGTTCCCTCTTCTCCAATTAATAAACCTTCCCAGAAATGTTAAAGCTTTTTTTGCTTCTTCATTTATGCAACACCATCAAATTTAGATGAAAACAACCCTTAATGGTGATAAAAAGAAAAGCTAAAGACCATAACATAATTTCTTTGGGCTCTGAAATAACAGTAGTATTTGTTTCTTAATAATCTCATTATTATCATTTTTCCCCAAGATATCTATGATGACAGTACTGGGGCATCTCACAAAAGATATTTTCCTGTTTCTTAAATTAAATCATATCTGGAACCTAAATTAATAATAGGTGCTTGCAAATATGCCAGAAACAAAAGGAAAGCCAGAAGCTTTACTCTTAACAGCTCCCAGCAGCAGTGGAAGAAGGGACAGCACAAGTAGCCTAAGAGCATAACATGGTGAGCATTGCTCATTCCTTATTCTGAAAACGCAAATAAAACAACAAAAACAAGAACATTGAACTTGCAAGCCAAACACTCCAAGGGCAACATCAGAATTTAGATGGCTGCTAGAAGCACAGTTCAGTCACCTGGTATGTGCCCATCATGGTCTGGGAACACAGGAGCAAAGAGGAGACAAATACTAAGGGTGGATGCTGAGGAAGACATGAAGGGAGGTTACACATAGTGAGCCTTACCATGTGAGTTTAGTCCCAAATTCTCTTTCAAAGTTTGGAGGGCACTAGGACACATTGAACAGACACATCCCTGCTTTCAGCATCTGTCTCACAATCCTCTGACTGATCCCAAACACCCTTGAACTCATCAGTCACAGGTTTTACTACTTTTACATCAGCTATGCCCAGCCCAAACTCTTTTCCCAAGCCCTTCCTTCCAGCCAGGTTCTAGTTCTCACTTCCCCAGTACAGCCTCCACTTACATATTCCCCTCTACCTCCTGCTTGATATTCCCCTTCAGAATACCTTTTTTTCCCATGACTTCCTCATCCTCACAGCTATAAGATGCTCTCACTGTGGAGGGCATCAAAAGAAGGGGAACTCTGAACTCCCATTACTGGATTTTCCAGTTTGGCCCAACAGTGCAGATTTTAGTAAGAATGGCAAAAGATGTCATCACAGCATGCATACCTTACACCAGTAAGCATCACATCTGTAAAGAAGAGCAACACTAGAACCATTTAGAAAAACAAAAAGCTACGAGAGTTTATTATAGACAAAATAAAGGTTCGGTCCTCTTTTGGTTCTGGAACTGGCTGAAACACTCAATCAAGTGTTTCTTCTTCCTTTTGAAAAATGTCGGTTTCAAGTGGGAACGCCCTGTGAAAAACCAAGCCAAAATATCTACTTTTAACAAAATTATAAGATAATATGACAAGTCTAATGATACTGCTCTAGGGAAAAGGAGTAGACCAGATGACTACTTGAAATCCCTAATTTTCCTTAATTCTGTGATAATAAGTATTTGGCAACCCTGACAACAGACCTACTTATGATTCACAGCGTGCTCATCAGAGTTGTCCTCCATTAACTGCATGCCCTAGTAAAACTACTCAAATTTCAAAGTTTCAAATGCAATGGAAGGACAGAATTCACTTTTAAGTTGGCACGAAATTTCAGTTGTTCCCTACCCAGACTGCATTGACCAATTCCAAAGCAAATGTAGAAGCTTAGCCTGCAGACAGACACTGTTTTTTTCAATACTGGTATGCTACTCAAAGTTTTGCAGTGAGATCATTGCATGCCACCTGCTCCCCTGTCCCCAAAAAGCTTTTGCCATCATTTATCAGCAATGATTTCAAAAGGATGGGTCCATATAGCTTCTGGAAAACAAAATAAAATCAACCACAACAAAAAGGAAAATCTGCCTCTAAAGTAGGGATTTCAAGCACACGAATCATACCCTGGCTGCAAGAGTCCTAATAAGAAAAATAAACAAAACCAAATAACAAAACACATGTACCTGAAAAAAACCCACACTCCCCATGCTATTCAAATTAAACCTCTACCAAGCTGAAACTACACTTCATAGCACAGCTGCAGTTATATCAGAAGTACAGATTTACTATTGTAGGGTATTTTTAAATACTGGGCTAGATAAAGTAATTTTATGGAGAAAAAATGAGCTTTTGGTGGAAGAAAGTAAAAAAGAAGGTAAATAAAATCCATTTTACCAGACTTGAAGGGTTTTTTTCTTATGCTATTACAACCCTGATATCTTATTTGTAACTGAAGTCTGTACATTTCAGAGAACGTGAAGAATTTCAAGTTGCTACACTTGAGAGCAGCCAGAACCTGTATTCAACTTCGGCAAGTAATTCCTACCATTTCTTGTCTCTGCAACAAGCTTTAGGATCAAAAAGAACTAACTGATCAGAGGTATATTGAGGATCTTGAACCATTCATGTGATAGGCAAGTACAGCAGTAGTTAAAATTATATTGTTTTAAATTATAACCTTGTTTTATATTTCGACGTTTTACAGAGTTTTATGAAGTGTAAAATTGCATGCATTAACCTTCTGCCATGTCTACCAGACTTCCGAAAAAGTATTGATGTTTGTGCAATCTATTTCTAGCAAAGGAAAAGGAAAAAAAAAAGAGAAAAAAAACCCCAAGCAAGCATGCCTACTTCCCAGTAACCAAATAAAACTCAGATGAATTTGTGAAAGCTTTCTGTGCATCAATTTAAAAATATTCATCAAGAACATACATCCCACCCACATTCATGAGCTGATTGAATATACAAGATTTAACATACAACAAAACACTAACTTCAGTGAAATCAATGTGCAAGAGTTGTAGTTACATCCAATGGCTCTTAGACACATCAGATTAATATTTTCCAGGAACTGTTCCATGCTGAGCTAAGCTTATTGATGTGTACATTATTTAGTACAAACAGACCAAATTCTTCCTATCAATACATGTGACACTGCGCTACAAGGGATCTTCTGGGTCATCAAGGGCAATCCCCTGCTGACAGAGACAACATTTCACTGAATTCTTTTCATAAGCCAATTCCTTTCATAAGCTCCATCATAAAAAAAGCTTTTTTTTTTTTGATAAGCCTTCCAGTGCTAAACTGTGAAATATGATTGTTTGAATTTTGCAGAACTCTCCTCGAACTTGATGTTTAAGTTTGTGGACTTTGTGGACATGTATTTCTGTTCCAACACTGGGCTATAGCTTGAACACAGATTTTTGTCTCACCGTTGCCTCTCCCTCTATTCACCTTACCACCATCTCAACCCACTTCTGTATGACCAGTCTTGACAGGCGCACACACACCCTTTAGTCATGTTTTAGAAAACAGTTTTTCCAGGACCCTCATCAGCTCAAGTAGCCCTTCACCACAGCTTCTGTTACTGGCCTCTTTCTTCACAAAAACAAGGGATGACTCGGGACTGAAAACAGTATTGTGCACTAGGTTTCATCAACGCTTTTTAAAATAGCATTAGTACCCTCCCTACTTGAAATACAGCTCTCGATGAATTACATACTATTTGCTTTTCTTGTAGATGCAAGCAATGTCTCTTCCATGTCCCTCTGTGGTCAACCACTAGCCTTCTAAGGAATTAAATGAGAATCGATATCAAAGATTTGGAAAAAGAGATAAACAAGACTTTTGTGCAGGCCTATCTTCCCACATTGAAGGAATATTGTAATTCCTGCAACATTGACTTTTCATGTGAAATTCGAGGAATGGAAATTAGGATATACAGCTTAAAAAAAATGGAAGTCACAGCCTGCAAGAAAAGAGAATCAGCTAACTTTACATAAAAAAAAAACAAACAAATCTGAACTGGCTAAAGCTCTTAGTACACACATACAGTTTATATACCTTCAGTTTAAGTTGTCTTTCTCTGGACGCAGAGAGCACTGGAATACCATGCAAGTTTTAGACATGAATTACAACAACCTAACAGGATTAAGTAAAAAAATAAGCAAATCTGTAACCATATTTTAATGCATAAATTCCTTATTGTCATTTTTAGTTGACAAATATCTATTTCATAGCAAAACAACATCATAGGAACAGCTGGATGGCAGTTTTAAGCTCAAATGAACCATCGTCACATGCTGACAAGTCATCTCTCTGATTGCTTTTGAATGGCAGCACATGCAGATTTATTCTCTGCCATAAATTAGAACAATTATTTCTCTGTAGTTCACTTTATATTTCAGACAGTGAACCCCTGAACATATTTTTAAAGGATATCTTCCCTTTCCTTGATGATAAGTTCATTCTGCTCCTCTAGCTGTCTGATCTTCTTCTCAAATGACTCCTGTTCAGCTTTCAGCCGTTCTTCTGTCACCTCCTTTTCTTCACTTACCCTGAAAAGAATTTGAGAGAAATAAAATATATGCCCACAACCACAGCGCTTGACTTCCAACTCCTCCACTTTCCAGGTAAATGGATATCACCCTCTCCACCCTTAAGCAGGTTAGTTCCTCGTAATGTTTATTTTATTATATTACGTTGGGAGATGCATACGACTTTATGCAATACATCATTTTTTCAAAGACACCGGTCTCAGTAGAGTACATGCACATTAATGGGCAGCACAGAACAACAAAGTAAGGACCTGAGCCCACAACTGGATTTGTGCAGTCTGACTCCCTGCAGCCATAATGAAGACACGCCGGGGTCCTTACAAGCCTAAGGCATGTAAGACAGAAAACTCGAACTGGTGAGCTTTGCTGCTGAGACAGGAAGGAAACTGAAAAACTTTTCTGTTTCTTAAATCTACAAATGAACCCTTATTTCACATTTACTGGTCAAATAGAAGTCCAGGAAAGAAATCATTTCTCTTGTTAGTTTTCTCCAAACGAAACAGTTTGTCCTCTTCTAGGCATTTTAAAATATTGAACCACAGGAGTAAATTTTCCTTTCTGTCTGGGCCACGGCTCCCTCTATCTTGCTGCTCACAGTAAATAATTGGATCAAGATTAAAAGATGACAGTGTGAGAAAGGTTTACAATGATCATTTACTCTTCTCCTGAAGAGCAGGCTGTAAAAACAATTATTCTGGTACCACATAGGCGAGAAGACCATTATGCATAGATGATCATGTAACTATGTTAAAAAACATGGCTTAGAAATCACAGTTCTATAAAAGCTCCCCCCAAAAATTAAGTAATGAGCTTAGACTAATATTTATTATTGCTCTACACTTAGACAATTGCTGTTGCTGAAGGCTCTTGAAGTTCAGCCTTTTATCATGACAAAACAGCCGCTACAACACAGGTGACAGGAGACCAAAGCAGTACAACTTTTAAAGAAGTAAAAATTGAAGTTTTCTAACAATCCTATAGGAAGAAGAAAGGGGGGGAAACTATATAAAAAACAACCTATATAGGCTCTGGATTAAGCCTTCCACTCATCCCACCAGATTCATTGATATTCTTAACAGAAAACTTCAAATTCAGGGACTGAGCCATCCATTTGACATCATGACATTTCTCATAAGAGGGCAAAGATTTGCTCTGAGATTCTAGTGGAAAAGCCATAAATACCACAATTGGGTCACCCCCTTAGGGTGAACTACAGACAGGCAGTATTCCCCTACTCTAAGATCAGCACACAACAGCTCAAGCAGACTGCACGAAGTTGGAAATAATAACACTGAAACTTGCACCTTTTCCCAACAAACCTGGAGGGAGAGAAATAACATACAGCATATAATCAAATTCTATAAATTAGGGCAGTTTGAAAGCTTGGAACAAACTATTAATTGGAAAGTTTCAAAATTACACACAAAAAGAGATGGATTTAGCCTAAAAAATGTTCCTCTATTCATATGCCCATTTACAATCCTGTCCCTGGGAGCGTTCAACTCATTCCTAGGCCCTTATGTTCCACTCTAAGGCTGTCAGAAGGGGTGTGCAGAGACCAGAAAATAAACAGTGGGGAAAAAAATCTGTAGTAACTCTGAATCCATCCCAACACCACTGTGCTCCAAACGAATGTTTGAAACCTCTCTACCATACCACCTTGTCAGACAACGAAGGCAGCAATGACCACACAGATGAAGGACAGGAAGGAAACAGGAACAGGGGGGGGGAAAAAGGCCAAAAGAGAAAGAGAGGACTAGTATCATCTCCAGGGCACTACAAAAGGAAAGCAGTTTGCTTACTAGCTGCAGGAGTTAGAAACTGCATTAGAAAATTATTTGGGACAACTGAAACACTATGTCATGCTAGCACTTACGAATATTAAAATCAAACGAGCATAAGAAAATAAAGTAAGAAAGAACAGAGCTCTAGAGAAATTAGACTAAACCTAGCAGGTTTTGCCATCTCTAGATTCTGTGATTTGCTGCTTGTATCAGAGCATCGTCACATTCAGGTGCTGTGTTTGTATTTAACAGAGATCACAGCAAGCTGTCATGCTCCCAGACATATGAATACGTTGTGCAACATATCTTATGCAGTAAATGACTGAGAACAGTAAGTGATCTTAGAAGAAATGTGGCAGTGTGTGTTTATGTATCGCAAAGCAGGAGACAGCCCATAAAGGGCAGCCGAGATACAGAAGACAGTTACTCACAGGAGGTGGCAAAAAGAAGTTAGAGGAAAGGAATACAAGAATGTCATCAGATTATGCTGGATTTATGTCACATCCTACACATAGCTCAGCGAGATATTTTTTTTTATATACTTATTCTTTGCCGTCTGGCAAAGAAAGAGTCTGGCAGTAAAGAGCAGATGATTTTTAGCAGAACTAGGAAGGACTTCACTAATGCCAAACAGAAGCATTACAAGTCCCATAACGCTTCTCAAAAGGATTTTCACCCATTTTTCATCCGCTCGAGGTCAGAAAAGAGCAGTGGAAGAATGAAGGTACCACAACTACAAAGGGCACAACTGCTCCGTTGGGCAACACGCTGGTGTCCAGCTCTGTTACTGTTGTTTCAGGAACAAGTAGAGGACTGACAGCAGAGAACAAAGATGACAAATCAGCAGAACTATCCTTGCAGTTCAGTGTCTGCAACATTCTCTTGCCTGCATCTACATTCACCTAACTTGTGTCATTGAATATACACCGTCTTAGTTCAAGATTTGTTTTTAAATTCAACATTTCAAAGCTTATAACTCTAGATGCACCTGAAGATTTTAATTTTATTTTACAGGAGCCTCCTGGGGGAAAAGAAAAATTTATAATGCAGATATATTGACAACAAAACCTCCTAGGACATCAGCCTTAGGGCTAAAATTAATTCCAAATTCACCAGTTGCAATTATTGTGGTGTGCTCCCAAGTCCACTGCTGATACTAGCAGTTCTGACAGTCTGATCTGAAGAAGAAATTGATCAACAAGTTTTCTGATGACACTGACTCATTCCACCGAGTAAGCAGGATTGATGCACTCCAGGTGGATTTCTTGAAGCACTGCACAGGTTCAACAGCACCTCGAGTTTTATTTGTCTAATGAAAAACTGGCAGGCAAGAGAGCCATGATAATACTCACATCAACACTACACTAGGGACAAAACTCAAAAGAACTCTTCCAGACTGACGGCATTTACAATTTTTGCAAAAGAAAAGAAGAGCTGAAAAAGCAAATTAGAAATAGTATTTTCTATTTTTAAAAAATGTTAGGAAAAAAACCCAAGCTTTTACCAAGAGCAATCAGAATGCATTAAGAACTGTGGCAGAGCAAGTTCAGACAGAAGACAAAATAAACAAAAAGCAGAAATACAGACACTGGAAACTTCGCTGACTGGTCCTATACACTATGGC
>VXBW01007750.1:219183-234211 GCA_013400375.1 Thinocorus orbignyianus
TCAAGGAACGCTCACCTAATAGTAGTCTATCAACTAGCTAACAACAACATTTTGGTGACCATTCTCAAAAAACACAAGTTTTGAATTCCAAGAGAAGAAAAGCATTTGGAACAGGCAAGACCACAAGGTTAGGAAAACTGGAGCAGAGATCAAGATAGGGGCATCATGCAGAGCCCAGCACACACAGAAATCATGGAATGAATCAGGTATTCCAAGTGAAGGATCCACTCCAAAAGAGATGAAACAAGAAGTTTTCATGCCAGAGTTGATCACAATATGCCTCTGTCAGAACTGAGCAAAGTGACTTCCAATACCAGCGCTGCAGGAAGAAAGAATGGTAACATTTTTTTATCTAAGGACATTGTTCACAAATTTGATACGTTTTACTTGAGTATCTTGGGCAGTTTGTATAAATTTAAAAAATAAAAGGAAAAAGAAAACAAAAAAACAACAACAAAAATCTCCAATGATCCCAGAATGTAATTGAAATTGTTGTATAATGGATAAATTATCCATTTATAGATATGGTACAAAAGATATGCAACTTGTAAAATACAAAACTAGATCTCACAGCATGAATTTATGACTGCAAATGACTTTTTAAGCACAAAAGGTAAGCATGATTGGTGATACAATAATCCTAGGCATGCTCTACCTATCAACAAGAAGTAATTTCCAGACAAGCTTAGGGATATCTCATTTGCAGCCTCACTGTCTGACCAATTAGGAGAACTGCAGCACAATACTGCTCCTGAAGTAGCATACGCAAAAAAAAAAAAAGAAGAAAAGATCTTGACATTGAAGTTAAAGCCAGGTATTAATTTTGTTAAATATGAGATAATGTAACCCAGGAGAGAAGGCAGCCCAAGAGGCCAAATACTGCAAATCTGTAACATGGGCTTCTACAGACAAGTTGTCCTTCAGAGATCCTAAGTGCTGGAAGAAAAACACTTAAACAGCAGATACATGCTACAACAGTTTTACTGTCCTCCTTTGTAATGGTTTCTAGCTCTGTAACCAAATTAACCTTCTGTTTTGATTCCCATTTTGGCCTTTTGTTGGAAAACTTCAATTTTAATTGGTCAATTTAATCTTTGTATCAGGATAAAACGTCCACATAAAGCAATGCCAGTAGAAAAGACTACCATCCCAGACTGTCAGCACCTTACAAAGGGTTAGGAATCCAAGGTCTTGGGAAGCAGGAAGCAATTTCTCAATGAGGGGCAAAGGGCTGTTTGAAGGGTGTTTTACCAGCTGTTGGCTACAAGTCAATCTGGGCATGCCAGCGGTCTTTGCTCAGAAGAGACTAATCTGATAGCAAAAACCATCTTGTATCTCATTTGAAAAGGGCAATGACTCCCTCCCTTGGGTGGATAAGGGCATTACGACACCTTTCTACCTAAATTGCTTCTGCAGATTTGTTTGCAAAGGCTACAGGGAGGCAGTTTTCTCCATGTTTATCTGAAGAAAGAAATAATACAAGTAGTTAGATACCAATTCTCACAACTAAGAACAAAAATTAAACTTTCATGAACCATTCTACTTCATGTAGCCAACGACTCTGTTCATCCAAAAGCAAATTGCATATGTGAGCTGTACAGGCATTTGTGAACTGTGCAGGCAGGGAAGAAGTATTTACAACATACATGGTGCTATATCAGTTAGGAGTGAGGTGAATGCTTGCAAGCACAGACTCGTTTACTCTTTCTGCAAAGGAAGGTAAAACCCTCTCCATTCAGCCAAAAGCCAAGACTGAAAGAGTCCTCAGAATCTGCATATCACAAAGTATTTCCCCTCTAGAACACTTCGTAACCACTCTTGGTTTGGTGGCTAGCAAATCCTTAATGCTCAAAAGCCAACTGGCTAGGTCCCAGAGGACCTTGTGCTGCTCCCTCTCAGACGAGGCTAATGTGTCCTGACATGGGTACAGAGTACGAAGGTAGGAATCTTTCAGCCTCCCCACCACGTCACTGCTGATTTCATTACAGAAGCTGATGACTGCTTCAGGAGCAGCCTGCAGTAATGAGAGCTCAGAAAAAGTCTTCTTAAAGGGACTTTGATTGTAGGGAGAGCTAAAATTTGCTCCTCCTGTGCCTGCCACTATCACCACCACCCAGCAGTACCTCACTGAAAACACAGAGGTGCCATGCTGGCTGTTTTTGAAAATAATGGCTGATCACAATCAAGAATTTCCCATTTACTCACAAAGCACTTCAGCATTCATGGGCATGATTCATTCTGCTCAGAAATTCCCCTAAAATAACAAATTGAAAAGAATCTGCTGACACAATAAAAAAAAAAGTTCAAATTTACAACATTTGAGTCTTTTAAACTTTGGATCCAGTTTCTCTCTCTTTTCATCTTCAGAAGGAAGACAGACCAGACATGTTTAAAGAAACGCAAAATAATGGTTAGCTTTACAGGTGACAGCATAGAGCAAAAACTAAGATTATTTAGCCTAAAAAGGAGGATTAGAAAGGCTATGACAGAGTCCTTTATTTCCATCCTTCCTCAAAACTCAATTTCATAAAGTTTCTAACAACTAACGTGATGTCAGCCACTGGAATCCCCAGCAGTAGAACATTAAGGCCCCATAACTCATGTTTTTCATGAGTTTTTCATAACCTTCAAAGGGAAGGTTAGCAATATAGCCACCCGTGGCATTGGCATTTACTTACACCAAGTCCTACGTCTGACACTGCAGCATATCAGCTCATGCACAGGCACACACCTTCCCAATGTTCAAAAGTACATTGGGAATGAGAGTTGGAGGAAGAAAAAAGAAAAATAGAAAAAGAAGGAAAAAGTACACTAACTCTTCCTCAGCAGCTGCAGAAGTCAAGGGAAAGAGCAATATCCTGAACTGTTCAAGCAAGACCTAGCTGAAACTCAAGCCCCAAAATCATATTTTGCTTCTGGTTTCCACACAGACAGAACTTTACCACTTTACAACTACCTTCATGCAGGCTGTTATTGACCAATCTATTTCTGTCCACCATCTTGCAATAAACGTGCAGGAATTAGTCCCAGCTACCATCACTTTCATTCATAAATAGTTGCAAAATAAGGAAAGTGAAGTATAGCTCTGGTCAAGTGAGATCTTTATTAGTCCAAGTATTTACTGCAGGACAGTCTTCCTGGAAAACTTACAGCATTCTGCTGGTTCTTTTTCTTCTCTGAAACAGCAAAGAACGTCCTACTGTATGTAAAAACCCTCTTCATCATTGCACAACCAGGGATGAAAATTATAGGGACTTTTAAAAAAGTGACGAGGTGAGCGGAATTAAAGTTCAACTTCCCTATTACTCTGCAAAGGACTTTTAATTACATCCAATAAAAATATGATTAGGTTTAAAAATAAAAGAGAACTAAGTATAAAATAATAGTGTTCCACTAATTTTACTTTTCAAAATTAATGTTGCTGCACCTTCTATTTTTCTTCGAAGAAATGTCAGGCAGAAATATCAAACTGTCCTCAGGGAAAAATCACAGCATCTGAGATTTAAGAAGAATCCCATGCTCAAATGAGTTAGTGTACTACTATTCAGTAGGGAGCAGTGTATTATGAAGAACAATGTAATAAAAGGCTTTTTTTAATATTAGAATATACCTCTATATATCAATAGTGGCAACAGTGTCCGAATAGCTCCAACATCTGACAATTTGTAACCAGGCTTCCCAGCCATCTACTCTTTATGACAGCCTTAACTAGACATTTTCTAACACATGATGTAGGATAAAATAGAGTTGCAAGCATGAAGAACTTCAGAAATTACTAAAATACTGTATGGAGAGAAATCCTATATCGGTACAAATTATTAGCAGGCCAAATGGTCCACTGGATGAGACTAATCAGAGAGAAAATATTACTAGCTGCACCAGAGACTTATTGCATGACCTTGAGCAAATAACTTAATTCCTCTGCCCAAATTTTCCTATATAAAAAGAAAAAGGACAGTAATGCTTACCAATTCTTGCACAGACATATGAAATCTACAGCAAAAAGCATTTTGTCAATACATCAAAACCTGCATTTTGTTACAGAAAACACTGCCTTTATAAATTCTTAGTATGGATGCTAACTTTTAGCCCAAAGGACCCAGCATCACCTCATAAGACTTTCCCCTCTGCCACGTGAACACCAGCCAAAGACCCATGTGCACCTTCCCAATTTTACAGGGACTATGTAAGAAGCAGATCTCCAGAGGCTCTGAAGTGCTAGGGACACAGAGGGTGGGGGGACGGGGAAATCTCCTCACTCAAACTCAACTTATTTTTCACATCATTTATCCTCGTGAATGCAACCAGCAATGGAATGAAGCTTAAGAAAAAACACTTTTGCTGAAGTTGAGAAACTTGCCCTATTTCTACCTCTCCTTTCAGAGAATAGGGAGAACCTGAAGAAATGAATGAAAGCAAAAGAAAGTTTGGCTAGACAGGTTAAAATTACACTGGGCTCTATTGCTCCACGTGTGCAAACATGGGCAAATACTGACCAGTGTGTTTCAGCCCCATGATCACCAATCCACTATCAATGTGGCATTTGATACAAAAGCCTACCCCCAACAAATAAGCACTACAAAAATTCACAGCAACAGAGTTTGCCATTTCCAAAAAACAGCATGTGTTTATTTAAAGCACGATACAAGCAGCAAACAAAACTCTAGACCCATGACTAGGTCTACATGGATGAACTACTGCAGGTCACAAAAATTTGAGTCATATTTTCAATACATTTAGGGGATTTTGGAGCAGGAAGCAATGAAGAAGCTGTCAGTCTGCTTCATTGTTCGTACCTCTTCCAGCAAGAAAAGGTACCTTATGCAAATATTCAGTTCCATAATGCAGTTCTACGTTGCTCAATGTTAATTAGAAGAGTGACTCTCCTTAAAGATATTGGATTTTCAGGTGATGCTTATTCTTACCTGGCAAGTTCTTTAATTAAGTTTGCAATGCGTCTCTTGTCCTCAGGACACAAATCCTTTAAAGAAGCACTCTTCATTCCTCCTTCATTAGTGACCTGAAAATTTAAATAACATTTTAGAAAGTACTCTTTAGAAGAGAACAAATCTTTCATAAGATATTAAAAGCATTTCTAGACCTAATAATTAGAAGTTGAAAGTAGACAAAGACCAAATGGAAAGAAAATACATATTGTTTTAGAAATGCAAGTACAGTTCAGTCAAACAATTTACCAAATTGTGGAGAATTCTTTTAAGAGACTTGTAATTCAAATTCAAGCTTCTAGCTTCAATACTCAACGCACTGGGTAAAGTTTTAAAACATACACTATTCATTGAATCATACTAGATAAAGTGCAGTAGGTTCTCAACTTGGAAATCTAGTGCAATGACACCCAAATGCAGGTTCAAACTTTATCATACTAGGATCCCAAAATAAAGAGCAAGGAAAAAAACTTCTGCCTTAGCATTTATGACCTAAGCATACAGAACAGAAAAAAAAAAAAAGTAGAAGGTAAGTCCTTATTGCAAATTATTTTCTTTTGATACACAGAAAAGTACACACCCTATCTACACATCATTTTGTCACTACATTTTGGTTTTAGTAATTTATCACTGCCCTGGTGCTTACTATTCCTTCTTAAAGCGAAACTTTAATGTACTCCACCACTTGTAATGCATTCCTTTTTCCCACCGAGACCTGCAGCATGTGCTGTCGATGCCCACCAGAGGGCACATCGCTGCCCGTGTTACTGGCATTTTGGGTTTTTCCAAGCAGGAAGCGGCTTGACGGTCTAAATTGTTTTTATTTATCAAAATTTGGTGTCATCGCGGACCCCATTCTCCAGTGCTTGCCTTAAGCACAAAATAAGGATCCCAGGACGAAAGCAGTAATACCAGCTATGCAATTCTCTCCAAGATTTTGGCAAGTTTATATATTTATACTTCATGACTTCAGTTTAAACTTCTTACAACCTACAAATATGACAAACCTCCCCGAGCACATACCGTGCTTAAAATGAGATACAAGAATGTTACCAAATGCCTCGCAGTTCAGCCAAGTTAACACAATACAGCACAGAATGACCTCTCATCATACCAAGCACACACTGGGCTTCTTTCCTCTCATTAGCGGGATCAGCTGATCTACACACATCAGAGGGGAAGTGCCCCCTTCCATTCTCAGCTAATTGCTTCCTGAAGAGTGGTTTAAAACAATTAAAGGATTATGTTGCTTTTGAAAGAGGTGATTTTATACAGACTCGTGTTACACCTTTAACATCAATGCATTTTTGACAAAAAAGAATAAACTAATAATAAAAAAAAAAAGAATCTCATAAGGCAAATTAGACTTCAGGGCTTTTCAAGGGGACATTTGATTTCAGTTTCCTTCCCCCAAACATACGCTATTTCTAGTCATACAAATGAAGAGAGAATGTCTTTAATTTAACTGAATTTAACTTCAGCTAAACACATGGTTCACAGAATTCCATTTCCCATGCTAAAACCACCTGAAAATGATTTTATTTTATTTTATTTTTAGCAGCTACATGATGGAACTTGAAGAAAATCAAAAAGTTAAAGTACATGTTTCACTCAATAAAAAGAGGCAGAAGCTTGATTACACTAGTAAAGAAGACTTTAACAGACGGTACCTCAAGCTGTCACCCAGACATACTGTACTGTACCCAGACATACCCACCCAGTACACATTGTAAGACAAACATTTGTGGAATGAAGAGGAAAATCTGAAAAGTTAGGCTGTGCTTTTTTGTATCGCCCACAGGTATGGATAGATGGCCCACAAAAAGTTCTCAAAGGCAGGCTTGTACCATAACACATATCAAAATGAAGCAGTGGAATTCTGTAGAGCAACAGCTCCACCATCAAAGCAGGAAGACAAATGAGAGGGCAAGACTGTATCATTTTGCAGATTTCCATCCTTTCTACACAGCTCAAAGTAGAACACAGTTTTGTAACTCAGTATTTTCTGGATGAAATGTGCTACATAAACAGAAGATTCTCTGACTTTATAAACTACACCCTGAAAGATAATAATTTGCATGAGAGAAACAGACAACTTCTGTCAAAATGGAAGTAGGAAGATGGGAAATTTTGGTCAAGACCAAAACAGCAAACCACTGATTTATTAAAAGCACCAGAAAAGCTCCAGCACTAACAAGACCTTTTCGAAGACTTCTCCGAAACTCTCATCCTCCTTTCTGGTACTTAAGTCTATCTGAATGGAGAAAAGTTAAATCAGCTCTGCCAAGATTCATATTAGAGCAAAACTCAATCCATTCTCTTCAAAAGAGGATTCTGGTAAAGAGTGGTGAGCTACCTACCAGTACAACAGCATGGAGTAAGTAAAGCAATCAGCTCTCCCTAGAAACACACACAACCACACAACACTTTGAAGAAAATGAGTTATGTTGATAATGAAAACTCCTTGCAAAAAAAACTTTGGGAAACCTTCTTCTTCCATAACAAGTAAAATGTATTTGTTCTGTTCGTTTCAAGTAATTCAGAGCTTATCTTCAAAGTCAGAGTACAAAGTTTGTATGAGGATTTGGCAAGGTAAGAGAAAAACAGAAGGTTAAAAAAGACAGAGAAGAGAAAAAGCTTTGAAAACATCTTATTGTCAATATTATAAAAGCACATTTGAGTCTTCAATCAATATTTCACGTATTAGGTATTACATAAAGAGAACAAAGACCATTTCTGCCCAAGCAGTTCTCACAGGGAAAAAGGAGTGAAAATTTTCTAAACAAGTAACGCAAGCACCACACCGTACAACAAAACAGGATTTTAATGTGACATATGAAGGCATATGTGAGGCAGTGGGCTTGCAGATACTTATGAAGAGACACTTCTACATAAAATTCTGCACGACAGGGGCTATCTGTGTAATTTCTGCGTGTCACGTAACAGCATCATTTGCAAAGGGGAGGCACACGCCTGACTCCTAAAAGCCAGGACAGATAAACAGAGAAATGGGAAGGGACAGGTCCAGGAGGAGCCCCAGAAAAGCATACCAGTTTTTAGAGTGTCATGCTGAAGGATGGAAAGGGCAATGACACTGTCAAAGCAATGAGAAGTGAGTGATCTGTCTTCACATCAGGGTTTTAGATGTACGTGTGAGGCACACAGCCTTTCCCTAGCACGCAGAAAACAGAGAAGGGCCTCTTAGCCCAGATGAAGAGCAAAGTTTAACTGCATGATACAACAGTGATTCAAAAGCAGTCAAAAGTTTCAGATCCTGCCTGTATGTGGGAGGATACTAAACCCTAGTGACCTACAGACTTGAGCAAGATGACTACTAGGCAAGAAAGTTAACAGTACTCAAATGATTTACAGAGTCACTGTATTAAACAAATCATGGTAGAAAAATTGCATCTCTCAACAGATTTCTGAGCATCAGGGTACCTATCACAATAAAGAACAACATACCAAAGGAAACCCCTGCTTTAAGTTTCTATTGCCATAAACTGTAGGAAAAGCATCACCTACTGTCACAGGAGCAGACCGGACAATTCAAAGATAACATCAACTGACAAAGCTACTCCTACTACTGCTCAGATGCATTTTTAACTTTAGCTAATAAATAAGTGATTCTACCCTACTAACATTAGCAGCCACAGCAAAAAGATACCTCAAAAGACTTTTACAAGTCTTGTTTTTAAGTAATATGACAAGATCAATGAAACTGAACAAAGTTCAATTGAATGATCAATGAAACTGAACTGAAAAAACAACTGCGTGTGTGTTTGGCTAGTAAGGTACAGATTAGGGACTACCCAAAGCTACACTGTCTCTCTGTACACATATACACCTAGAAATACATGAAATCTGTTGTACATAACCCCAGTCACATGCTACTCAACTGAATTACCACATTCAGCCTTTGCTTCCTTTAGGCAGTCAAGCAATCTCAGTGGAAAAGTCATTTTTGCCAGCAAGTCACCATGTAAGTGGGCAAGAAGTGTAAAAATCTACAAAAATAACAGTACTCTAAAACTGTTTAAAAATTTTCCATTTAAACATTTTCTGCCATTTTTCTACTGTGTGTACTCTTACAAAAAAATTTGGCTTTACTGACCTGCTGCCTTGTCAGATCTCCTGTGCTTCTAACAGGATCCACTGAAACAGAAGCAACAGCTAGAGGCACCTTTAGCTCAGTTTTACTTTGATATTTTGGCAAATGCCTTGTTCTTAAGTTTTCTTTTGTAGACACTCCTGCAGATGAAAGACAAACAGAACACACAGATTATAAAGTAAAAAAGGACCTTTGCCTCCTACAACAGCACTCCTACAAAGGCATCTTGCCTTAGCAGCTCTTTTTAAAAAGAATGAGCATTTCAGGTGTGCGTTTGTAGTTTCCCCCCAGCCTCTCACTCTATCCAAAATTCTATTAAGATGAACATATCAGCAGAAAAAAGAGGTGCATGGCACTGAAGTGCACCCAGCCACAATGAACATCAATGTAAATTCTGAAATGCACAGTTCATCTTCTGCGTGAGGTTCATTGCAAAAAAACTTGGGTTCAAGATGCAAAACCATAAAATTGATCTTCTGCTTTGATTCTTAAAGACAACAGGGAACCAAACAGCAGTAGCATTGTTAAAAGTACCACTCATATGATAAAGTGTGAAAATTTTTTTTCTGTTACACAGCTAACCAACTGATCATTCAAACTAGTTGTTTGTTCCTTCCAGGACCAGGCCTATGAGTAACGTAACACTGCATTGCACACTCCACAGATCATCTGTAAAAAGCTTCCTGCCATAATTAGAATTAGTTTACCACTACCAACCAGTTAAAACATGAAAGCATCAAAAATCCTGGTGCTGCAATTATAAAGTGCCAGCGCTGACACTGACAGTAAAACCTCCCAGTGCCAGATGAAAGCAAATAGCCTCTTGGGAATAGCTTCTTGGTACTGCCTCGAGGTTTGAGTTTTAGCTGTTCAGAACTGCAAAAGGTTTTGAACAAAAAAATCTTGATTTTATACTAGCAGATAGATTACATTTATTTGGGTAATAAATTTCAAGAGTATATCAGAACTCAGTATCATGGATATATCATGGTATAGATCATGTAACTCGATGATCTTTAAGGTCCCTTCCAACTCTAACCATTCTATGATTCTGTGATGAGCAATTCAAGTGAAAGAACTAGATTATAAGCTTTAACAGTTCTTTGCTCGTACACAAGAGAAAACAGCATTTCTGAAATTTGATTCCATGGAAGTGGAAGAATATTTCCCAGAGTGAATCAATTTCCATCATTTAGGATCATTGCTTGCTTTCCAGGGCACAGAGTACAACAATCTGACATTGCCTGGCTTGAACTATGCTAACTACACACCACCACCCAGAGATTTTTGAGAGATCTGTTTGGCCCATGGTTTTGAGGGGTAAGCTTGCTACTCCAAATCTACAGTAGGACTCCTCAAAATTTATAACACCTGGACATACTCTGGACATAAATACAAGTTTACTGGAGTTTATCACCCCCAGATATGTTTTCAAGACCTGGTGTCACTATAAAAGCCGTGCTTGGAAACAGTTTGAAAATTCTGAAGGGGGTGTAAAAGCATCCAACTTTTCCCCAGGGTTACACACAAAAATGCACTCAGTAAATCAAGGTCAAGAGAACTAATAAAAAACAACTTATTTTTCTTGACAGAATGAATCTTAATTGTAATTGTTCCCTTTAAAATTTGCAAAATCCTGAACACCTCTGATGCTTCAATGTTTTTTAGAGACCATATTAAAAATTCAACTTACCTTACGGATTGGATAAAACTATGTTGTACCTGCAACAGAACCAACTCCCCTGAAACTTTTCATCCTACACCCTATGCTTATCTAAGCAGCAGAGCATAAATCCTCTGCTGTAATCCTGTATATCCCATTACAACTTGTGATGCTTCTGTACCTTACACACTTAAGTACCTGAACAACCAGCAATCTGAGAAAAAAACATTGTAAAGTTTAGCATTCACATAAAAAAAAAATCTTTGTTTACAGCTATTAGGTCATACCTGAAACAGATACGATTGGCTGTTCTTCATCAGAAACTGCATGTGGCTTCGTTAAGAGGTAATAAACAAAAAGAGAGCAAGCCTGGCCCTTTAAACAGAACTAATACGTATATTTGCTCTTGATTTTAAAACACTGGTGATAAGAAAACAAACTGGCAATGCTTTGGGAGAACCAAAAGCAAGTAAAACTTGACTAGAAAAACAGACACACAGATCACTAAACCAACAACGACCATGCCTTCACTCTGCATTAACTCTCACAGCCTGAAAAGATTGTCTTAGAGGTCACCTTCGCAAAAGATCCCAGGGACCAGCCCCAGTTACAAGAAACTACTAAGATAATGAAGTAACAATATTTATTTAAATTAGAGCAGGTTATCATTATATAAGGAACCTCTTGATATGTAGAGAAGACAAGCTCAGAAATAGCGTATAGTCATTCTGTGATCAAATACATTTTGTACAATATATTCTAAGAAACATAAATGAGGATAAACACAAGACGTTTCAAAGGAAGTTGGTCATTCTCATCTGATCACCACATGATGAGTAACAGATGAAAGCCTGAGGACTGATTTTCTTTAAGAAGTTTCAAGAACTTCCAAATAACCCAGAGCTTTAACTATTACATTATTTTTTTAATAAAGTAATCACCTGCAGAAAACACTTAAACATCATAAAGGACTGGCACCATATTATTTGTGCTATGTTGGTGTCATGGTTTTGGCTGAATTTACCAAAACCGGAATGACAGATGGCCCTTTCTCTCCCTCCAACAAAAAGAGAGGAGAGGAAGAGATAAGGAGATTTAGTAGTTTAGGGTGAACTAAACTACTTTAATGAAGTATTAATATTAAAACCAAAAAGGAAATAATGAAATAGATACAATATATACAAAACCGTAGCAAGATCCCAGGATGATGTCACAAGAAGGCACTGGGGAAGTCCCAGGCTGGACTCAGGAAATTAAGTTCCAGATCTGGAGTCAGGAACACACCAATCAGGATCAAAGGCAGATGAACAGACAGAGTCCTCTTCAGACACTGGCCATGAAAGAAAGAGAGCTGATCCTTTGATCCCTCAGCTTTTACACTGAGCATGGGGCGGACAGGATGGAATTCCTCAGCTGGTCAGATTTGGGTCACCTGTCCTGTCCACTCCTCCCACAGGTGTGACCCCTCTGTGCTTTCTCCATTTCTGGCCCTCCAGCAGGGCAAATAACAACATTAGCTGACCTTGGCTGTTACAGCAATAAGTATGAGCAAGAGCCTCCCAGCACACCATTCCTTGGCATGAAGCACAAACTTATCACTGAGAACGAGCAGTTTTCTCCACAATATGCTGTTAATTTCAAGAATTAGAAGAGGGCTAGCTAAGATGTGAAATTACTGAACAGAAAGTTGGTTCTGTTTTACCTCAAACCAGGACAGTTGGCTGTCACTGAATTCAAACCCTTGCCTCCTAGAAGCCCCTAAAAATAGGGCTCAACACAATACAGGGAAGGGTGTAAAGCGTAGTGTTTTCCTTAAAGCAACAGTTTCATTTACCTGAAGATTTTTGTTTTCCTAAGTAACTAACATTATATTAAAGTGAAGAACAAAAGCACAGGGCACAAAATTCTACTTGAGTAGCTTTTGTTTGTACCCCTTTACTTTCCTCAACCTTTCCTCCAACCTAAGGTTGGACACTTAACTCAATTACCTAATTTCCGTACCGTTTACAGATAAATGCATTTAAGGTTTTACAGCTGTCTTCATACAATAAAGTCAAATATGAAAAAAATTCAATTAACTATACAAACTCTTGCCTTAAGTAAAATTTGATTGTGATAGCACTATCTCAAAAATATAATTACCACAGGGTAGAAAAAATTAGCAACAACCTAGAAGCTTCCCCCTTTGCGGACAGCAACTTTAAATTCAGTCAGTACCCACAATCCATCACACAGCTGGTACCTGGCACACTGGAAGGGCTTGATCACCTGCTCTTGTTGATCCACTGTATCACTTGTAAGCAATTATCACTCATCAGTCTCACAACAGTGTTCACTCAGTACTACTATCAAAGCCAACTCTCTCTACAAATACTGAAAGTACTTTTGTTCTCAGGTGTAAGCTGCAGCCTGCTATCTACAGCTGTCACAACACACTGTGGGGTCGTGCTGTGAACCAGGTGAGGAAGCTGAATGAACTCTGAAAGTAAACCACTGTGTCTCCTCTTTCGAAGAAGCACCAAGGCAGATCAGAAGTCCAAACCTGAAACACAGCCCAGCCCAAACAGCTGCCTCAACACAGCTGCAACAGCAACCTGCAGGACACTGAGAGTATCTTCAGCTCACACTATGACAGGAGACAACAAATAACAGCACAGGTAATCGCTTTCTCAACTGACATAACGGTTAATCTATGAACCAACACATGGCTATAGGAAATAAAACAGGTTTGCCTAAACAACATTCAGCTTTTTAAGTTTGCCTCCATTATTGGCTCTGCTGTGGAAAGATACGTAGTAGCAGGATGAAAAACTTAGTCAAAGCTGTTGCCATTACTCCCCCCAGCTGCCAGGGCCACCCTCTTAAGAAGGTTTGCATCCTAGTGTATTAGAAGAAACAAAAAACAGATCTGGTTATGTTAAATCAGCTGAACTGAAAACTGCAGTGGCTCAGGAACTGATTCATAAAGAGGTCCAATGTCCTTATCTCAGACTGAAAGACTCGGGACAGTATCAGCATCAACCATTCAACGTAAATCCACTTTCATGTGTTTCTTAAGATGCCCAACAAGGTGACCGTGCACATTATAAACCTTGTACCACCACAGTCTGTGTTGAAGGCAACAGCAAAGACACCACAGGCACTGGAAACTGAACACCTAACGATGCTGTATAGCTCCCCTACAGCAAGCAACAGTGCATCTGTCCTGCTATGCTGTATCTATTCATGAATTATAAAGAGCTCAGTTTTCCAAAGCTGTTAAACCAATGTTACCAAACCTCCCAAATTTCTTGCCCTCACCCTTCTTTTTTGAAAGCACCCGCTATTATTTGCTCTTGTGCCATGTGCATTTCTGGGTATTTAATCTTTTCCAAGATCAGAGGCAACATTACCTACTTGCAAAAACATGTAAAATGAAAATGGTGGTCAGGAAAAGCCCCATTTCTTGGAATATCAGGATGCATGAGGCCACCATTGGGCTCAAGAAACCATACTTAGTCATGGGACCCCCAACCTGTCACCCCAGTAGTTAAATAATAAGAATACAGTCATCATAACTGCATCAACAGTTCCACAACTGAACAGAGTAGTGACAGTGTGGCAACAGATCTGATACATGACTACCAACCTTCAGTCTATCAAATCACAGAGAAAGTCACAGGCAATGGGTTTTTCTGTTTGGTTGGGTTTTAGACAAGTGGAAAATTATAATAACATGCTCCCTAAACAGTCCATTGGATAGTTGGTTCATTTCATTTGCACGTTGTTTTCCAGTAGGTGTGCAATCACACATAAATTCAAGAGCAAGCTTCTCAATCACTTCTAGCTGATGCTAGAATCCTACTCTCAGTGTGAGCAACAGCAATCCATCAAGGCTACCTACATACCTACAGCTAAATTGTCAGTTCCTAAATTTCCACCAGACCTGACTGACAGTTCCACCCTAATATCTTCAGGTCACTGAGCCTCTAACTCAGATACCTAAGTCCAAACAACAATGCCAACTCCTTCTGGTTCTCTGAACCATGCAAGCAGATCTCACTCTAGCCAGGCTTTTACAGGCTGAATGCCCAACACCACAACCACCACCTGCTCCATCTACGCATCCAGCCCCGTGCAGTCAGTCTCACACAAGTGGAGCTTGCATGTCTTCTGTAGACAAAACCACTATGGCCTCCCAACTTGTCCCTCACAGATTCGGGGACTCCAGGTCCCTCATGGGCTCACCCTAAACATTACACTTCAACACCAGTCATAAAAGACATATATTTTTATTGCTGCCTGCTCATCTTCCAGCCTCGGTTTCTC
>VXBW01007750.1:234368-260788 GCA_013400375.1 Thinocorus orbignyianus
GCTACGGTGAGGAGCGAAGGACAGAAGAGGGGGAGTCCTGCCCACCCGGCCCCGCAGCGTTCGCTGAGGGTGGAGGATGGAGGAGAAGCCCTCCGCCGGCATCAAGCCCTACCTGGACAAGCTCACCCTGGGGGTGACGCGGATTCTGGGTGAGTGGGGCTGTGGGGAGAGGCACCGGGGCCCCGGGGTGTGCCCGCTCGGTCGCTATGGAAACCGCCCTGAGGCGGGGAGGGTGGAGGCAGCGGCCTGGCCTTTGCTCCAGGCCCGGCCCATGGCTGTCTGCCCCAGCCCTGGGGCCAGCCTGAGCCTGCCAGGCCTGGACACCCGCAGCCTGGGGTTCGGAGGGGCTGTATTGCTGGTTGAAGCTCAGTCGCACCTGCCTGGTTCGTTGTGGCAGGGTCTCCACCCTGGGATCATGAAGCTTTGCTTCTCCTGCCTACAAACGCAGCATCTCCTGGCTATGTTGCTTGTCAGCAGAAACAAAAACCCGGATCTCTCAACATGAGACCCCAAAAAATCAAAGAAAGATAAAGCAATGTTTTGTTTAAAACTATATGTTCTTAGTCTCTGTTGTAATGTGGCATCAGCAGGCAGCCTGCCCAATGGATGGTGTTCAGTGGGGTGCAGTGTTTCACAGAATCATGGAATTGTCAGAGTTGGAAGGGACCGCTAGACATCATCCCGTGCAATTCCCCTGCTAAAGCAGGATTGCCCAGAGCACATCACTCTGGACTGCATCCAGTCGGGGCTTGAAGGTCTCCAGAGAAGGGGACCCCACACCCTCCCTGGGCAGCCTGTGCCAGGGCTCTGGCACCCCCACCATAAAGAAGTTTTTTCTCACATTTGAATGGAACGTCCTGTGTTCCAGCTTGTGCCCATTGCCCCTCGTCCTGTCACTGGGAACCACTGAAAAGAGGCCGGCTCCATTCTCCTCCACCCCACCCTTCAGATACTTATAAGCATTAATAAGGTCTCATCTCAGCCTTCTCTTCTCCAGGCTAAAGAGTCCCAGCTCTCTCAGCCTTTCCTCATCAGGGAGATGAAAGCAGACGACTAATCTCTGAATCTGCCCAGGATCAGCTCCCTGTAAAGAGCCACCTTGCAGCTTATTCTTGTACCCTGCAGCTTTTCCCACAACATTCTCTGTTTGCCATCTCCAGTTTTTGCTCAGATCTTGAGGCTTCTTGCATCACTGCAGTTCCCTTTGAAGTTCATCAGGAGTGGAAGGCATTCCACATTTAATATTAAGGCTTCTCAGACAAAACTTTGTTCATGGCAGTAGAATCACAAGAATTGTGAAGTGTTTGCATGTGTAAAGGATTTTAGCATCAGACCTTTTATCTCTCAGCACCTTTGGGCGCAGAACTGTTATGTTTGTATGGCTGGAAAGTGATATATCTGTCCCAAGCCTTGCATATGACGGCATTACAAATTGCAGTTCCAGAACTTCTTCCTATGAATTTCATAGCCAGAAGTGACTGCCATAATTTCCTCACCCAGCATGCTGTATTGCATGACAGTGAGTTTCATCTGGTAACCAAAGTGTATCACTAATAGCACACGTTTTTAGATAGCTGCTCGGGCAGGTGAGATTAAAAGATATGGGCAAAATTCTTGCTGCAAACTTCAGTGAGGACAGGATTTCACCCTCAATCTCTGTTCAGTGTTCTCTTAATGACTTGTTATTAGGCTTCTTGAGGTGGTTTTTTTTCTGGTTTGTTTTTTTTCTGGTTTCCAGTTGCGAGGTCAGGGTAACATTATCATTCTATATAGGGAGAGCATTTAAGAGTTGTAACTACTGGTGATCAACTGTCATGACAAATGCTTCTTTGAAGGAGCTCTTTGTGAAAGATTACTGGCCCTGCCTACATTCTCACCACTGAGGCTCAGCTGTATGAGATCTGCATGATGTCAACCATGTCTTTGAGTAACGTTGCCATATAAGCTGTTTTGGGTAGGTGTTTTTTATTTACACCAGCAAAACACAGCAATGCAGGTTTGGCTTTGAAAGTCGGGTAGCATTCCTTTCACATGGAAGATGTTCCCTAGTTTGTGTTTGGATGTTTCTTGTTTACTGCCTGTAATTCTGATATTGCACATGTATTGTGCAGTATAGCAATGTGCACCAAGTCCATTGCTGTGATGTTTTACTCTGATTCTCTTCTCCATCTCTCTACTCTGTATGGGAATTTTGTGGGGTTTTCCCCAGTGAAGAAGTCCAAAGCATGTAAATTGTGCCACTGTAGTGATTAGAATTGCTTAACTAATTGGCAAACATTACCAATCTGTTCAGTGTTTGTTTCTGTCAGATAACAAAGGGTATCTTGTTCACAAAAATGCTGTACTTTGTAGTTTGCAGCACTAGAAACGATCTTATTCTAAATCTTCTTCATGAAGCCAGTAGATACTGTAAGAGATGGATAACAATTTTGCTTCAGCCATAATGAATTTGCTGGTCTATCTAGAAACTAAGTTGCTATATACTCATAGTAACACAGAGCCATGCTTTGTAAAAGGGAAATTGGTGTGAATTGTCTGTGTAAGCAGTTTTGTAACCAAATCCTGTGCAGAGGAGGTAAGACGAAAAAGGCTCAATCAGAACATTGTAATCATGTGAGCTCAGTAGGCAGGCAGGAAGATTGTAAATCCCTGAGTACCTACCTGGCCAGGAGGAAAAAGGGACAGGGAAATCAGCTGATAGGGAAAAGGTATAACTACTTTCAAGTGCCAAGACTGGTGCATCTCACCTTTTTGGGGAAAGCACCTAGCTCAGCTGAACTGTACATTTTCAATAAAATTTTTGTATCTTTTTGTATCTTTGCTTTGAATACTTTGTCCTCCTTTCACATCCTATTAGTGAGCTGGCATTTCTCGCAATACTTTTCTGCCTAGTGTAACATCAGAGCATTAGTAGGTTTTGAATTCTGTTGAGTTTGTGGAACAGTTTTTTCAGGAGATAGAAAACATCGTGTAATGAAGCTCAACATACTCCTTTTTAAGCAAGATAATTTTGCACATGTGGTATATGAGAGCTTGAGACCCAGTTTTCTAACTTAGGAGGAAATTTTCACGGCGACATTTCAAAACCCCTCCTTTAAACAGTTTC
This sequence comes from Thinocorus orbignyianus, assembly GCA_013400375.1. Lineage (NCBI taxonomy): Eukaryota > Metazoa > Chordata > Aves > Ciconiiformes > Thinocoridae > Thinocorus > Thinocorus orbignyianus. The sequence continues at coordinate 237,475 of VXBW01007750.1, forward strand.
TATACAAGGGGGCAGGGGTATGTGGGGAGGGGCTGGGTTGTTGGTTGTTTTTTAAAGTGTCATCTCTGTGGAAGTCCCTACAGGGTGGGAGATTTCCTCTTTATGGAGGATATAATTTGATGAGAAAAAAAAAAGGCATCTTTTTCATTGGCAGTATAATTCATTTTGTTGAAGTTCTATGACTAATAGCAAATTTCAGAAACGTTGATTGCTCACAACTAAGTCTGAATGGGAGGTGTTAGCTGTTCCGGACTACCCAGAGCAGGACTATACTTCACTAGTTACAGTCTTCATTAGATAAGAATTTATCTATTCAGACAGCTTAAAAAGACACTGAGGGTTTATCCAACTTACCGGCAGTATCAGCAGTGCTGTACAGACTGATAGTGCCTTGATTTCCTGCTTTGGCTTGGTATCAGATCATTACTCCAACTCCTTCTGATTAATACTGAAAAGTATTTTTTTTAAACTTGTAGATGAAATGTCCAAAAAATAGGACAGTTTACTGTGATCTTGATTCAGAGCAGTTAATAGGGACAAGTCTTCTGAACTAGTTACGCTTTGTCCTGTACCTCCTGTCCAACCTAGGTGGCTTCTTTATTTCTTCCATCTGGGAGAAAAAGCAATCCATGGCAGATTTCCTCTTTTCCTCATTAATGTTTTATGGATCTCCCATCTATTCCTACACACATCTGTTAAACGTGGTCTTCAGTTTACCCACAGGATATTTTTACTCAAACATTCAGGCTTTTAAGATGGAATTTCTCTTTCTTTTGATCTTGGATTTGGTTCAGACCTCTTTAGAAGTTGCAGTTCTCTCATTCCTAGGCATCTTCTTTGACTGATGCAATATTTAATCTTCCATCATCCCAGCTGAGCCGTTGTGCTTGATGAATTAAACATCCCTGCTGTTTTCTTTGATCATAGAAATAACAATTACTCTGTTATTATAATCTCTTCACTTGTCATAAGGCTTGCATAGCTTAAGGCCAGTTAGATCGTTGATTCCACACACTTCTTTAGAAGCAGAATGCATGTGGACAAGTTATATTTGAGCGAGACACAGATCCCCCTGCTTTGCACCCACCTATTTGAAGTGAAACTTGGCAAAACATCTGTCTTCTGTATGTTGGCCCCCCACCTTGGTTAGACAGAGTACCTAGGTTACCTACTATGTTTTTATTTGTTTACTTTTTTTCTGTCTTTAACTTGCAGTTTGGTTTCCTGCTGCTATACATTGTCTTTTAAATTATCTGACAATGTAGCAATCAATACTTCCCATTAAAATAGAATTTAGACTTCCTAAAAACTAAGTGCTGCTCTCCCAGCAGCAGGAGAGACAAGGGCAACAGCGGAGACAAAAACCAAACCAAAGCTCTCTGGTGCCTGCCTTTCCTGTCTAGTGTACTGTGTGTGTTTTACCAGAAAGCAATCACTCTAAGTGTGACTGCTTTGGGAGCCAGGACTTTCACAGCAGGGAGCCAGTCTTGAAAGCCCTGCATAGTGATCACTTCTAGTCCATGGCTCTGTGTGCTGGGCTTGCAGTTCCCACAACAACAAGTTACTAATCTTTCTGGACCTGGTCCAAAGTGAATGAAGTCAGTGGGAACTATTTCAGCTGGCTGTAGATGAAGTAAAATGTTATAAAATAAGTGCAAGGGAGACTGTTCTGCCATTACACACCTGCGAGAATAGCACTGTGTAGATTAGTATCTCAGATTTATATAGGATTCTTTCCCCTAAAATAATCAGGTGATTTTTATAAATTATGAGCTCGGTGCTTAAACTAGATTTGCCTTTCTCCAGCTGGGATTCCCCATGTTTGCTCGTACAGGTTCCTTCAGCAGGATGGGGTTCTGCATTTGGTCAAACCCACTGAATCCATGTGCGAAGTGCACCCATCTTTGTGGAATGTGGTTGCCAGCCATTCACAGCAGCGCTGCACAACATCTTGTGTCAAGCTGAGAGTATCCTACCGAACCAAAACCATAGGACACACTTAGAAACAAGGATTCATCTCTCTTTCAGAGTTTGTCTAGGAACCCGTGGTTGACTTTTCCATGAATCCTCTGCGAAATGTGTGTGTGTATGTGTATGTATATCTATAAAATCCATCAAAGGATGGCATCATGTGCAGCACTAGGCATCCTCATGCCAAGACATGCTGAACATGGTTACACACAAAAAAGAAAGTGACTGTTCAGGCACCAGCACAATGCTTGCAGTCATTAATGCCTTTTCCCCGGCTGTCAGTCAGGCTAACTTGCAAAATTGCCTGTCTCACAGTGCTTCGTGTTATCCGTGCCAGCTGCAAACATGCTCCTCTTTCCCTTTTAGAGACTTCTCCAGGAGTTGCTGAGGTGACGTTTGTGGAAAAGGAGCCAGCTGAACGCCACGCGATTGTTTCATGGGAGCAAGTGAGTATTTTTATGATAAGACTGCAGGGATGTTAATCTAAATGCACAGTAGCCCATGGAGAATGTTAAATGCCATGGCTACCTTGTGTTTGTTTGTGAGACAGCCTGCTACCAAGTTTGATGCGCCATGGAGCCTAAATAGATTTTATTTTTATTAGTCAGGCATTATCAGGTTTTAGACTATCACATGCACCTAATTTGTTAGAGAAACTTCAGCAGTGTGGGTATATTCAGACTGACAACTCTAAGAAGAAATCACCTGACTGTAGTAGGCAGCAACAGCGGTGACTCAGTGGAGAACAAACATTGTTGTGACTCAGTTCCGAAACCATTTTCCGACACCCTTGGAGACAAAATGAAGAATCTTTACTATTTATGGCCATGGACGGTGAAGGCTTCAAGCTGGAAAATAGCATTGAGCCACCCAGTTTGTTCCAGTTGCCTATTTCTATTTTCAATCTCAGCTCTTCAGTTCCATTTCTCATAGCCCTTCCTTTCACCTCCTCTGGCTAACAAACCCAGTCTTTTGTCCAAAGTATGTCTCAGTGCCTGTTCTAGAAGACTCTCAATGGCACATGCGACCTTGACTCCACTGACTTCATGGCATCAGAGTATGTGACCAGAGGTCTCCTTGATACTTTGTGTGACTCTGAGGGGCAGAGATGGCACTTTTGGTCCCTGTTTTGAATATACATGTGCTTGTCAATCTCACGACCCTGGGGGAATAACTGCTTTCTAGGTATCACTCATATCTGTGGAAGAGGCAGCAGAAGCTGACTGACCTGCAGAAAAGGGGCATGGCTGAGGACAGAGCTGGGTGAATCATCCTCTGCTCCAGCCCTGTCTATACCCTAACACACACACTTCCAAGGACTGCACTTGTTACCACTGTGTAAAGTAACTTCCCAGTTGTTGATGCCTTGACATTTGCAGTTTTTCCTAAACAGTAGGGGAAAAGCATTCACAAGTTTTGGTCATGCCCCATCCCAATTAATGATATTTATGAAGAATTTGTAAATCCAGGTCGAAATGTATGTGATGTAAACCTGCGTTATTTCCTGAATCTTGTACAGTAGCCAGCAACTGTAGTCGGGCAGAAATGTCTGGTTTTTCAGGTTCATGTGAACTGACTCCTGATACCCTGTAGCTGTTGTTAAGGTGTCAAATTAACTGTGCTGGAAAGTCTGAGGCACCCTGACTGGGAGCCAGTTCGGGTGTGGGAGCAGCAGAGGGACTTTCGCTCATTCTTCTGTTTTGTGGAGAGGTCTGCTTCTCCTGAACACTGTGTTGCTACTCCTCCAAACTAAATTGGGTTTGTTTAAAATTAAGCTGTTCTTTTAAAGCCGAATTTTTAAATCCTGTAGCCAAAGCACTTCAAAGATATCAGAACAAAACTTCAGCTCCCTCCATCCCCAGTGATGGAGTAAGTTAATTGTGGAAGTTAACAGTGAAAATCAAGTAGGTACAGTTGAGCTGGGCTGCTAATGATGGAGGACTTTGCTGTCTATTTCTTTGCTTTTCATTCCACTGCAGTAACAAGACCCAAAATCTCCCTTCTCAAGTTAAAAAGTTACTATTTTGCTTTCTCCTTTTTCCTTTCTTGAGCTTTAGGGATGAAGTTTGATAGCTAACACACTCTATGCAATTGCCTATGTCCTGCAGTGAGGATTAACTGTAAAGCACTTGGCACTTCACAAGGCCCCTCCAGGATGAACTTGCACCTCAGTTTTCCTTAAACTCATCCTACCTGAATTTGAATAGAAGTTTATGTGTACTCCATGTTCAGTTGTCGCTGTGTTGAGTTTTTTTTCGTAGCCACTAGGTGGCAATACTTATACAGGTAATCATTTCTCCAGCATTTAGATTTTAACAAGACCACCTCACAGTCTGTGTTTTAAATTCCTCTCTGTGTCTTTGGCTATGAAAGTGTTTGCAGGCCTTTTTTGTGTGTCGTAGGGAAAACTGGTCAAACTGTTCCCAAAACGACATTATTTTTCAAAAAAAACTGTCTCTTTTCATTGAGACTTATCTGGAGCATAGAGCTTTCATTTGGGTTTTTTTTTGCATTTTTTTTCTTGAAACATTTTTTACAGTCCTAATTCAGTTTTACAACAGAAAGATATTTCTTCTGAGAGAAAAATATCTGTTCTTCAGAAACTCTTAAAAGAAAATCAGCCTTTTTAAAATAATGAATGACCCACTCCTTCCCATGTGCAATTCTCAGAAGTAGGCATTATACTAAAACACTGCTAGGAGGCACTCTGGTTTCTGCAGTGACAGGGTCTGAACCACATTTTCTTTTTGCCTGAACCAGAAGAGAAATAAATCACTCACGTCATTGTTTTGGTCTTCGGGAGCTGGAGGTCCCAGAGCTCAGCACCAGAGCAGGCCAAGCAAAATGAAGAGGGGTATTTTGCCTATTCCTTTAATTGGCTTGTTAACAGTGTCTGAACTGTCCCCGGCTGGCTGTAAGCTATCCCTGCCCACCAGGCTGGCTCAGGTATTGATATTCTACAACTCTGTATGGGAAATTTGTTGTTTCTCCTTAAGCATTTTGTCTGCAAAGATTTATTTTTCTATCATGAAACCATTAAAACACCCTCAAGCAGTCTGGTGCTTTCTTGTTGTGGACTGTCTTAGGCTGCCAGACAATTTAGAAACTCTCTGCCTGTAAATCTCAGTGGGAACTGTGGTGGTGTTTTCTGGCTGTTCTTGAAGTCTTCCTCGTTGCTTCTACTGCATTGCTTTTCGATTAAAAGTATGCATGCAGGCATGTGTGCCCCCAAGGGCCCTTCTTGCCATCCTCCTTGTAATGCCCTCCCTCTGCATTGGGTGAGGCTGCTGTCCCTGAGCCCCAGGAGCACAGGATCTGCTCATCTTGAACCTGCCTTGTGGCCCTGACTGTGGGAGTGGTGGGGAAGCAGATGAAGCAGAACCACTGCATGAGGAAAGGTATATTTCTTCAAGGTGCATGGTGGAGGAGAGGCTGAAGGACTTTGGGAGGTGGATAGTGTTTCTGACATGACACTGAGTTTCCCCTGCTGTGGGACCTCATAGTATGCTGATTAAAAAATCAGCTACACAACACCATCCTCAAGAGAATTGCCAAATCCTGTTCCCTGCAGCAAGGGACAGGTCTGTCCCAGCCCTGTATCTTTCAGGTGATCTCCAGGGAGCCCCCTCCCCCTGCAAGATCAGATTTATAAGATGTGCTACAAGAGTGTCTCAGTATCTTAAATCAAATAACATCTTCTGCACTCACCAGCAGCCAGGCAGACCAGTCACAAGACAGCATGACATCAGGGGGAGAGAAAGGTGGTGCTGAAGTGCTCTGCTGTGCGGGAGCCCTGAGAAATGACATAAATCCCTTCCTTTTGTCCCCAGAAGCTGCATAAATCTCATTCAGGTTTTTAGGGAAGTCCCTCTAGAGAAATATGCCTTGATTGCTCTCCTTTTCTTTAGTATATTTGCGTAGGATGCATTGTTACAACAGTGCTTTAAGTGAATTGCCATATGTCAGTGTTTTAGTTGTTCAGGTCTTGGCAGCAAGGCTACCCTGGTTCTAATATTCTTCTCTTTCTTCAGTGGACTGTTCTTTCTTGGGAGACTATTTGGGGATGTTATGGAGAATAAGCAAAAGAAATAGAACCCACACACCATATTGGGCACTTGGGATGTTTTGTTTTATGAGCTGATGAGTGTAACCAGATGACTGGAGTGGAAACAGCTGCCTGCTATGGCTGTAGTTAAGCCACTTCTGGCACGGTATTAGGAATATTGTATTTTATGGGGCTGGAGATCACAACCTGTATAGTACCAGTTGAGCAGGGGGAGTACAGAGCTTGAGAAGCCATTTTTAAGATGTGGCAGTGGCTTGTTTTTCTGACACTGCTGTCCAACAGATTAGCCAATCCTTTCTGTCAGAGGGGACAGACGGATATTCATTAAGCTTTCTATATAGATGCCTTTTACTATAGACCCCAGATTTGCTGTGGTACAGCATTTTCCACTCATGTATTTTGCACCATGATTGGGAAAGTCATGTAAAGGGACATGGTTAGAAAGAATCCTAAAACAAAGTAGGGGAGGGCAGTCATTTGGAGAAATGCGCACGTGTTGATCTTTCCATCCAGAAAACGAGGATTCAGAGCAGAAGGCCTACGCAGATGTGATTTTTCCCTTGTGTTAATCATCTGTGTTTGTTAAATGTGTGCTGTGCACAAACGTTTGTGCTAGTATTTAACTGGATACCGCAGTGGAAATTTTAAAATCTCAGAATTTGCCATCCCAATGGATCTGGTTCTCCCGCTCAGAGAAGAACGCACTCTGAAGTCAAGAAAGCTCTTTCCCATATGTATTTTTACTTCTGGAGTAGATTAGTTAAAACTGGAAGGGTCGAAGTGGACTGAAAGCACAGTGTAAACATTTATACTTTTCTGAGACTTTGTGAATGTTTGACAGATCTGTCATATTTTCCTTCTTCATAGTTTCAAACCTAGTCACTGTGCTTACAGCTACAGCTTGAAATTGGAAGTGGTGAAAGCACAGCATGAAATTATAAATATTTAGGACTGAGATGAACCCACAGAAGAAGGTGTGTTTGTTAAAGGCATTTGAAGAACTTCAGATATGTCCATGTGGTTTAGTAATCTGCTGAAACTTACTACCAGGACCTCAGCCATCAGCAGGCTCTTATCAAAGGACAATAAATTCTTCTCAAAACAAAGTTTCTACAGTATCAGATTCTCTGCTTTAATACCTGTTGCTTCTGAAGATTTTCTCTACCTGGGGTAGAAGAGCACTGGGCCAATGGTATGCAGCAAAGCCGTTTGTATCTGGGACTTGTCACCAGCAGTCTGTCAGCATTAATGGCTATGCTTAGAAAGTAAGTTAACACACAGAAGTGAAAGTTGTGGGCATGTTAGAGGGTCCTGCACAGCATATACACCACACTTCAGGGGACAGGGTCTGTAACAGCTCAGAGAAAGTGACTGTGAATAGGGCTTTAATGGGCAGAAGATCCTTGAGATGTTACAAATTCATGTCCCAAGTGAAGCAGAGCTACATGAGCATATTTCTTTCCCTTAACTACTGGTTACCAGAATATTTTTCCTTTATTTTATGAGACTTTGAGTGATGCATTTTCTAGTAGCTATAGGGAAGTAGTCCCAGCAGAGGTACAATATTGGAAAGCTGTTAACATCTGACCCCTCTGCTTTCTCCAAAGGAATTCCATAGCTGCTACAAAACCCACCCAGGACCCTGAGGCCAGCCTGGAAATACCTACCTGAATAATGTCTTTATCCGTGGCAGGTTAAATCTACATGAGGGACAGCACTACTGACCTGTAAATGTTCTTAAAGTTTGTAATTCTGTTTTTTATTACTTTGAGTGTCAAACTCGCTGCACAAAGAGTGGGTCATGTCCAGCAGCTTGTCTTTAAAAATGGTTTAATGAAAGAAAAACACCTTTATTAGAAGGCTGAAAATCCTGTCACAAGTACTTGAATCAGACATGCTGTTCTGCAAATCTCACATTATTTGTCCATTTTCCCTTTAAAATGTAGCTCTCAGACTCCTGTGATTATAAACAGATAAGTCCTTTAGCCATGTGTGTTGCTTTTCTTCTTAAAACTGACAAGCTTCTTCATTTTGTGTTCTTGAGACATCAACAGGAATGGAGGGTCGGTGGTCTGCAGTCAGCCCTGTCGCCAGGAGCAGTGTCTGCAATTGCATATAGCTCTTTGAGCTTCCTCTTATTCTGAGGATTAAGCCTTTATTTTCCCTTCCTAATATCTGTTACTTAGCTGAAGACTCTTAAGTGAGGGAACGCTCCCTTCCCAACCAAGAAAGGTGTAGGAGAAGGGTCCTGGTTCTTAGGAGCACTCTCACCAGCTCACTGGAGCGGCTTCTTTCAGTGTTGGATCAGAAGGAAGCAGGCTTTCTAGAAGCCCCAGCTAAGCACTGAAGTTTGGCAGGATGAAGCCAGACCAGCAGGTTTGTGAGACTGACTCTGTGTGTATTTTTGCACACTTACTACTTGCTACATCAAACTTGCTTGATTATATGCAGCCTATTGAGTCTGTTCTTCTCTCACCTATGTGGAGCTGAACTCCCTCAGAAGAGAGTCCTTGTGCTGTTATTATACATGCTGTAGTGGAATAGGTTTAGTCTGATCTAGCTTAAAACAAAACTCTAGTTTTGTAAGCCATATATATGAGTGTTCATGTATGGAGTGACTGTTAGGGTCAAAGGGTGTTATGTCATCTCAGCTGGAGAACAATCCTGTAATAATCATCTCATGACAGACTGCTCGTTGTGAAACCTTTCCAAGTCATCTTTGACCCAAGAAATACACCCTTTTCTCTCAAGGTTTTAGGATGAGATGTTTGAGCTGATTTGAGTCATCTTGGAATTTCTTCCTTTTCCTAATGAAGACTAAAACCTATAATGACAAATATTTTTGTACCATTATTCAGTTGTTCTTTCGGTTTGAGGCATGTGTTTTCCTATAACAGTTTGATTGTGATTTGCAGAAAAACTCCTGCGTATTGCCAGAGGATTTGAAGAACTTCTATCTGATGACCGATGGCTTCCAGATGACCTGGAGTGTGAAGACTGATGGTAAGTCCATGTATTTCTCCCCACTGATACCTCAGTGAAGGTATCAAATGATACTCGTTTCATTGCATCCAGTATTTCCTTTGCAGAATCCCTATAATTTCAAATTTACCTTCTGTACAGTCAATGTACATCTGTCAGCATCCTGCATTAATCTGGGCAAAAGCATATACACCAAGTAATTTTGAATGAAAAATTAGCACCACTCCTTAACATGCAAAAAAAAATGAAGCTGTTTCTGCTAGGCAGCATGATCAGTGACTAAAGAAAATTGGTCTCTGAATTGATAAGCGACTGCAGTTCTATGTGGGACTGTAGACTGTTTTAGCAGTGTCCTGGTGAGGAGAAGATAAGACTGCACATCCGAGGTCCCTTCCTGATGCAGCAGGGCAAAGCCTATTCCACAGAGCAGATGAATACACTGAGCACTGGCTAGAAACCAAACAAGTCCTCATGTCATAAATACCATTCTGTAATAACTGACCGTTTGTCAACACTCAGATTTAGATGTGCAGTTTAAATCTCATAGCTAGACTCCCTCTGTAGTTCATGGAGACAGCAGCTCTGGGACTTTATCCTATGACAAAGCAGTAGGAAGAGTCACCCTCTGATAATGCCTCTTTCTCAGTAAGACATATATGCACATGCCCAAGCCTGATTCTACTTTCCACCATCTAAAGTCCATTCACTGCAGTTACTTCTCGAGCCAGTGGTGGAAGTGAGAGCAGGACTGAGCTTCATTGTCCTGTCCTTGTTTGACAAGCATCAGGCGGTTTGTTCACTCTGCACTGGAGCCCTGCAACAATTATCCTGGCTCTCATTGCGATTTGAGGCTGTCAAATCGGGCTGTGGACAGTGGAGGTAGATGTCAAATGCAAGGTTTTCCTCAGGAAATGGAATTTCATTTCAGATGCAGTTGACATCAGGGCTCTAGTGGCTGTACTGAGTCCCGTTGTGTTTCAAGTGGGATTTAGTGTGTTGTGACCTCTGAAGAGTCATTTTCCAGGCATACAAGAGACCAGGGCACCTCACATAATTGTCTTGTTTGAACAAGCATCCAGTAGTGCCTTCTGAGGCCTTCCCACTGAGGCCCTTCAGTGCATGGCCAAACAGTGCCCCTGTTGGCTTGATGTCTGGTAACAGGCTTGATGTCCCTCAGGAGGAGGGACAGGTGACAAGTCCTCAAGTGTTTATTCAGGAGCACCCACATGTCGACACACCGATAAAATCCTGTGTTGGGGTGGAAGCCAAGAGGGTGCACCCTGAACATGGTGGGGGAAGAGGACAAGCCACCCAATAAGCTCTGAATGTGTGGGGTTGTTTGTGGTAGGAAAGAGAGAAGCAGGGAAAAGAGTTTTGAGGAGGTGGCTGTAGCTAGCCAGGATTTTTAACAACCAGTTTCACAGAACTGAGCTAGTAACTGCAGCACAGGCTTAGCCAGCAATATAATTCTCATAGCTGCACAACTCTGCGACAGTGTAACATCACCCGTACAAGTGTGATTCTGTGTTTCAAAAAGCCTAATTTTTGCTCCTGTGGAGTCTGACTTGGTTAAGTGTCCAGGCCTACTGGATATACCCATCTTTTATCCCTCTCTGTGTTTTAGAACCAAGGGGAAGAAAAACTGGGTATACCTTCCACACGATGATTTTTGGAGGAAGTTCCTCCTGTGCTCTCCTGACAGTGGATGTGATTAATGATCAGTCTTATTGCAGATACCCCAATGCCCCTGGGCTCCATGGTGATTAACAGCATCTCGAAGCTATGTCGGCTTGGGGGTTCCTCTATGTACACGCTGCCTAATGCACCAAGTCTTGCTGACCTGGAAGATGACGCAGATGAAGAAGGTAAGGTCCTGTTAGCCAGCTAGAAAATGTGCTCTGTCTCATCCCTTTTGCTCTGTTTAGGGTAACGTTAGGATGTAGCTCATGGATACAGCAACAGAAAAGGTCACTCCAAGTAGATCAGGTTTTCTTTGTCTCCTGAGCCTGATCTACTGTTACCTCCTACTAGTTCCCTTCAGTCTTGAGAGGTAGACCTGCACTTTGTGAACCTCTTGAGACTGCAGCATTAACAGTCCTCAAGTATTATTTGCATGCTCATAACAGCCTGTCAGTCCTCCTGTTCTGCCTTTTCTCCATTTAAAGAGAGGCTTCCTCCAGTGATTCAGCTTTTAAAATCTTTGTGTGCTTATGGGTTTATATGAACAAATGATAACAGTTTTTGTCCTGGTAGTGAAAGGCAGCTGGATATGGAAAAATAACTGGTAAATTGCATGTAAGTGTGAGGTGGCACTGGAAAATATGTGTTTCCAGACTGCCTAAAAATGCTGGGCATCCTGCACTTTGGAAAGAAAAAGAAGAAGTCCACTCTTCTTTTCAGAGCTCTTCAGTCTAACAAGATTGGAAGAAGTAGGAAGATAAGAACAAAGCCAGGTATCATGCTGGCTCTTCAAAAAATTCTTATTTGATGTCAGTCTTATCTCTGTAGCTCTTGTAGCTTCTAGAAGTGGTTGAAAGTTTCTTTTTGCACATTCCAGCTTGGCTGCAGTCCTGCTCTCCTAGCCACTGTAACGAAATGGGCCACTTTCTGCTTCCATTTAGCCACTCAGACCACCACTGGTTCACTTACAAGGTACACTGAGAAAAAGTTATATCCCCCGCAGTGTTCTCATCCTGACTTTTATAAAAAACCCTTCTGAAGGGTACAGCTATTGTGCCCCCTTTCTTCCTAGCGTTAGAATTCAAACTTATATTCTGCAAGACCTTGCAGCTGCATGATCCCAAAATCATCTTGTAGAAAGGCTATGTAGAGGCTGTGGGTCGGAAGTTGGATACAAGTCGGAACATGTAGCTGTTGAGAAGGATGCTGATGCCACACTGAAATATATGAAAAAAATGTATGTGTCTTCAAGTTCATAAAAGTCTTCTGTGAAGAGAAAAAGGGTGAACTGTTTTCCCAGTTCTCCTGAGAAAAAAGAGGAAGTGGGGCAAAAAAAGAGATGGTGCATAGAACAGAAGTAATTCTGCTGAATTGAATTAGGCTTCAATTGCAGTAAGGAAGATTCAGGATCCACATGAGGAAAACTTCTACGTGATAACCATGTAATTTGGATTGACTACCTGGAGCTTGTGGTATCTACAGCACTGGAGGACTTTAAGAATTAAAGATTAGAAAAATGCCTCTCAGGAGTGACATCTGTAAGGTTGATCTTGCTTTATGCCAGGGAAGGACTGGAGGGGCAGCTTGATGTATTTTCTTCAGCCATCAGATTTTGACTCTGTGGTTTGTTTTCCTAATGAAAATTAAATTTTTTCTCACTTATTTTTGTTAAAACACGGGGAACTTGATCCTTTCCAAGAAGTATAAGTGTAATAGTTTGATTTAGTTCTTTCTCAGCTGATTTATTAATATGTATCAAATAGGTAGACTCTCTGCAGCTGACTCACAGTCAGTTTTCCAAACATGTTTTGTGAAGATTTTTTTTCCGTTTCCAGGTAACGGAGACAGACCAGAGAAGCCACACTTTGATTCCCGTAGTCTTATCTTTGAATTAGACCCTTGCAATGGGAATGGGAAAGTTTGTCTTGTTTATAAGCATGCTAAACCAGGTAAGAATGAAAAGAGCAAAGTTACCCATCTCTTGTTGTGGATTGTATATCCTACATGCATAAAATCAACTTACATTTCTGATCTTTCCAATTTGTCGATGAATGCTTGCAGGGATGTCCTGTCTATGCTGAGATCAGGGGCTAAATATTACAGAGACTTAACTGGAGCTAACATTTCCCCTCCTTTTAATGTTCGAGTCTGAGTTATAACTTAGGATTTCTGCGTGCATAGCATACTTAGATACTGAAACAGGGAGTCATTCACACATGACCTATAGACAGTCATGCTGAAATAATGCAGAAGGCTAGAGCTCAGCACCAACATACCTCTGGTTGCCTGCCTGTCTCTGAACACTTCCTTACATTTTGACAAGGAAGAGCCTAACGCTGCTTAAAAGCCAAGGGTAGAAGGTAAAAATGGTTGGTAGGTCATTGAGACAGGCTTAGAACGTTTCTTCCACCTTGTGCGTGGATGCAGAGCCTCCAGGTGCTAACTAGGTGAAAATTTGGGATGAAGAGTTGAGCAGCAGAGAGGAACATGTGAGCTGAGCTTCTCTTTCTGACAGATACACAGAAAGCTTCTATCAGTCAGGGATTAGTGAAATGCCCAAGTCACCTGTACAGTAGTTGTCATCTGGCACAGTGCACAGGTCACTGTATACCTGTATGTTTGCTATGTGGGGCTGTACAATCCTGATAGCCCTATTCTTAAGAAAACCCTTTGGTTGTTACTTTGGGTCTTTCATTGGGTGTGACTATAATGCCCAAGGCAGAAACTTCTTTCTTGTCCACTTGCCTTCCAGTCTCAGCGATGTCGCAACATGCAGTGGATAACGAGGGCAAGGGGAGGGAGCCTTGTTTACAGGTGTTGGCCTCAGCACAGAGGGCAGTGTCTTTAATTGACAGTGTTCAGCATCTCAGTTTCCCAAGTAAAACCACTTCTTTTTATGCTCCAAAGGATGTCACCACCAGAGAAATATTTGATCACTGTGGAAAGATTTTGCAAAATGTGTTTTTGTTGGCAGTACACAGACTTCCAGGCTCTGGACTCTATTCAGTAATCCAGATGACAGACAATTGAGTTAGCTGCTTTTTGCTTTGTGGAGCAGATAAATGTTTACCATAATTATACTTTGAACTTACCCTAAAAAGTTGTTGGTGTCCAAGCATGTTCTATGTAGAACATCAGTCTCAGGCTGGGGAGAAATAGCACTGCATCCATTTTATGATGGGGAAAATTAATATAATGGCTATTGCACAAGTATTTTTAGGAAGGCTGGGAGCAAAACCTAATCCTTTTCAGTCCCCATCTTCTAACCTTTAAATCACATTGCCTCTGGATAATCATTTATGTTAGTCAGGGATGATGCATTTTAGAAGCTGCAGCCTTTCTGAGAAGTATGTTGTGTCTCCCACCTGACAATGGCCAGGGGCATATCTTAACACTGCAGAGCAACAGTGTAATTTATATTTGGTTTGTTCTAGTTGTCTGCCCGGACACTGAGATATGGTTCCTGGACAGAGCTCTGTATTGGCATTTCCTCACCAAAACCTTCACAGCCTACTACCGCCTGCTCATTACCCACCTGGGTCTCCCACAGTGGCAGTACGCCTTCACCAGCTATGGGGTCAGCCCCCAGGCCAAGGTAGGACAGCAAGATCTAGCTTGTCAGTGTCTCACATAAGTATAGACTGGAAAAACATCTTCCTATCCTTTGACAAGTAGTCTTGAGTCTTTCTCCTATAGTGCATTAGCGGTCATTTGTTTATGTTAGTGAATTCACTAATATTGTCTTAACCCTGCTTTTCTCACCGGATTTGGGCTCTACCTTTGAAGTCTAGTAGCAGGTGGTGGAACTTCAATTATTTCTTTGTTCACTTGGCTCTGAAGCTTCTGCTTCCATGACTGCTGGCAAGTGAGAGACAAGCTATGTAAGATTTGTCCAGATCACTAGTCTGGTCATAGCACCAAACAAGAACCTACTGCTCCCTGGGTGGACAGGAAAGTCTAGGTACGCATTAGGCAGAACATCAGAGAAAGAGTATGACCTTGAGCCTTACCAAGAATATGAGTTCCTTGGCATTCTCCTCACTTATGATGGGATGCCTTGATAAAAATGATCCCCAAAAGGGGGCAATTTAAATGTGAGCAGTCCTAGAAGTCATTGTTGGAGAGCTCCAGGTATAACCCCATGACAATTCCAGCCCCTTATTACTGTTAGAGTTGCTACCCTGCCCTTAGAAGCTCCTGCCGTTCTTCTGTGCTTGACTTGGCCTTCAGCCCTAACCCAGCTTTCACCTTGTGGGAGGTTGGTGAATGGATCTGACAGTGTGACCGAGCACAGCATATAAGCCTGTGCTGTGTCTGTGCATGTTGGCAAGGTGGGTCTCAGTGAGTGTCCTGCACTTCACTCACACATGACAACTGTCTTACCAGCGTGGCATTCCTTGGTCTTACCTCAGCCCTCTGCATACCTCAGAACCACTCACTAAAGTCACTGCTGACTTCCCATCTATATCAATGGCTGCGGAATCCTCACTAGCGGGGAATTCTTCAAGGAAGTGAGACCTCCCAGATCTTTGTGTTTCTGGTGTCTTCTCTGTTATGCTGCACTCTACTTTATCAGTCAAGGCTGTGTACGTGGTGCTGTAGCATATGCCTGTGCTCTGCCTTTTTGTAACTTTCCTGCTGGAATATTTTATTACATTCGGTGAGTTCACAAACCTTAGTAAAATCATTCATGTATTCCCTAATCATTTGCAGCCTCTGTTAGTTAAAATCCTCCTGGTATGTTAACCATTATCAGTTCTAAAGGTCTTCAGGGGTGATATGTGGTATATTTGAGCTGTTTTCCATCAGGCAATACACGAATAGATTTCCATCTGCATTTTGGTATTGATCTTTTGTTTATCTTGTTCAACACTTTGNTGGGAACAAATTAAAAAAAATCATTGTGGTCACATGTAGATGTAAAATCAGGCCGAAGAGAAACAAACACGAAGTCCTTTGTGTAAAGAGCTAAAAAACCCTGCATTATTATATGTGTGAAGAGAGCAAAGGAACCTATATTTTTAGAAGGTCAACTAGTTTGGTTCAAATTTATAAGCACTTTTAAATTCCATTTTTTTTAATCTTTTCTGGTTTTCTTAATCTAAATAAATGTGATTTAGTTTCCTCCCCTCCCTTTGCTTTTACTCCGGTGTTTAACTCAGTGTTGCTTCTGATAGGAGTTACACTGCAGGAAAGGTAGTGTTAGGTTTGTGTCTGGTTCTCCTCTTCCCTGTGTGCAATGTGAGGCAGTTCCAGGGCTGGGGCTGTAGCTGTGCTTTGTCTCTCCTTATCACAAGGCACTCTGTTGGGTCCTGTAAACTGCAAACTGATAAGTGGTATATGATTAAAATCAAATCTCAGATGTGAGGGGGAACAGGGTGGAAATGTCTAATTGTAGTTTGGTTTTAACCTCTTCCTTCCCCATCATCCTGCCTTTCAGCAATGGTTTAACATGTATAAACCCATAACCATCAACACGGCTCTCCTCTCAGAAGAAGCTGATTCCTTTGTGAACAAGCTGGACCCCAATAAGGTATTTAAAAGCAAGAACAAAACTCCAGTGATGAAAAAGAAACCATCCTCCCAGCCAGCAGGCTCCCAAAAGAGTCACACAAGCATGACTTCCTCCAAGGTATCCTCACCTGCTGGAAATTCTTCAAGGAAGTGAGACCCTTCCCCCCAGATCTCACCTTGGACAGCATTTGCAGTAAGCTCTGATGTTCTCTGATGCAGAGTCTCAGTGGTTCAGACCAAGTTCCTAGTGCATGAGTAGATGTGCCCGTGGAAACCACATTGCAGCATTTGCATGAAATATAGCTACGACGTACTCTGGCAAAGGAGAGATGTGGTTCATGCAGGCTCTGAGAAGAAGAACTTGAGACCTTGAGAAACTGATTTTATTCCCTTCTGCTACTTGCAGCATGTACTTCTCAGAGTACTCTTGATGTCACTGCTCTATAGGAAAGCTTTTGTTCCTCTGCAACTACAGCAGTCAAATGAAAGCAAATGTAAGTCACTATTACTTTAATAGACCCATGCTGAAAGGCAGCATATGAAGATATTTCTGCCATCTCCTTTGAAAGAAACCTGTCCTGACCTTGCATGCCATGGGAACAGGCTGGAACCCACTGAACAAAGAAACATATTCTGCTTCAGACAGAATCAAACTCCACATTTCCCTGTGTTTCTTCCAACTTCTGAGATTCATGGTGCAAAGGGACTTGGGGCTTTCGTGTCTCTGCGTTGGTCTGGGCACTTGCTTTATAGCCCCTTTGTGCTGTATCTTTTTTGTGTGCTGTCCTTCCCATGGCACAGGTGAGGCTCCACCTTGAGTACTGTGTCCAGTTTTGGGTCCCTTACCAGGGGTCCAGAGAAGGGCAGCAAAGCTGGTGAAGAGTTTGGAGAGTAAGTCTCATGAGCAGAGGCTGAGGGAGCTGGGGTTGTTCAACCTGGAGAAGAGGAAGCTGAAGGGGAGACCTCACTCTCTAGAACTACCTGAAAGGAGGTTGCAGTGAGGCAGGGGTCAGTCTCTTCTCCCAAGTCACAGATGATGGGACAAGAGGAAATAGCCTCAAGCTGCACCAGGGGAGGTTCAGATTGGATATCAGGAAAAATTTCTACACTGAAAGGGTTATTAAGCATTGGAATGGGCTGCCCAGGGAGGTGGTTGAGGCACCATCTATGAAGGTATTCAAAACACAGGCTGACATAGTGCTTAGTGACATGGTTTAGTGATGTGTTTTTTCTTCATCAGAGTTAGGTTGATGGTTGGACTCGATGATCTTAAAGGTCCCTTCCAACCTAGACAATTCTATAAGCCTGAAGGCAGGCAGAAGCTGCAGGATCCTTCGTTGCCTTTGCTTTCTTCTCTTGTGGGAACTGAGCCAGGGTGAATCATTGGTCTGTCACATTCATTTGCAAAGTTGACCACTTAGATAGTCTTTGTCACTTTTTAATTGGGCAGGGTCTGACCAGGGGCCACTGAGATCCTACAGCCTTAAAAGCCCCAGTGCTGTTTTCTGTATTGCAAGTTTTGAGGTTAAAACTGCACTTTAACCCGATCATTGCTGGTTTTCAGTTACATCTGATTGTTTCTGTTACTTTTTTATGCCATTCTGTCTTCTTAGATGTGCTGGAAACATGACAGCAGCCAACACATTTTTTGCCCAAGCAGGAAAATCAAAGTCACCAACCTCAAGTAAGCATTGATTATTTAAACAGTGTCACCTTTTATTTATGAAACAGTCACGTAATTACATAAGAGAAACCTACCTCACAGGGACAGTGTGAAGCTCTCACAAGTATTTGTATGGCCTTCAAAAAGATGAAGCCACCCTGTAAGTGCTTAGTACTATTTTAATAAAGATGTTAATATTTTCCTCCAGAGTGATTGGATATTTGAAGATGTTTGGGGGATGATATGCACAAAGATGTATGGTAAAAGCAGGGTGCAGGCTAAACTGTGTGGGTGGGTTTTTTAATGCAGTTTAGAATCTCTCACCGAGAAGGGATGGGTCACAGTGTCTTTTAGCTAATCCCATCTTGAGCTCCTCTGAAGATCCCTGTTTAGTTCACATAAAGACTCCGCTGTGTGACAGCTGTTCTACTTCTGTCCTGCATGCACTGTCCAAAATTTCTATAGCTATCAGCCCCATCTCTGACCTGCCTTGCTGGCTTCCACCACTGCCCAGGGCCCACCCTCCAGTCCAGCTGCTGCATGACCTGGCAGCTGCCCTCTGCCACCCCCAAATGAAACAAAATCCTCTAATGGTCTTCAGCCGTCTTAGGCCCTTGTGTGTCTTGTGCCAGGTGAAGATCTGCTGTAGCTGCTTGGCAAATAAAAGGTCAGCTCTAATGAGGAAGCAGAGATGTCAGAACCTGCCACCCCACCACCCCATACCACAGGAATACATTAGTGATCCTTTTCATAGTGAGATCTGAATGATCATTAAAGCCAGTAAAGGGCATTTTCTGGAATTGTGTGCAGTAGTGATCTTCTGCCACTTCCTGCTCTTGGAGATCTGTGTGCTGTGGGTTCTTGGTGCCCAGCCCTGGGACTCTTGTCACATGCTTGGCATACATACCATATCTGCTTAAGCATTCTCTAGAAAACTTAAGATTATTGTCACCTTCCTTGGGAACAAGCATCTTCTGACACTGTTTTACTTTTAATCCAATGATACCTCAGACTTGTAAGGCCACTGCAGGCCCATTTCCTCATCCAGATGGAGGTGGCGGAATTCCTGCATTTCTTGTGCATTCAGAATGGCAAAAGGGTTTGGGTTTTTGTTTCTTTGAGCAGTCTAGGGATGCTGCCACAAAAACTGTCTGAATCCTTTCATATGGTGGTAGTTAAAAGTCTAGCCTGTGAGTAATGGACATGATTCCGTGACACCAGTGTGTTCCAGCAGAGTTGTGCCAGGATTCAGGAGACTCTGTAGTTCAGTTTACTAATTTTGGGGTGCTTCAGATCAAAAAGCAAAAAACAAAACCAGGCATAAAAGTAAAAATAATCAGGCTCAGGTTTCTATTTCAGACTGTCCTTGCTCTTCTCTTCTTTGTGGTCTGCCAAGCTGGGTCTCTGTAAGGATGGTAGATTAGCAAATGGAAGCAAGCCTACATCCTTGATCCGTTAAGCAGAACAGCTTTATTGAAGACTCATTTCTCTGCCTGAAGGGTGGAGAAACAGTGTGCTCCAGGGGTGCCATTGCCTATCCCCTTATCCACTTGGTTACTCTTTGGCTGTCAGTCCATGTGTCCATGTATGCTTTGCTGTCACACCCTTTCCTTGGAGCGTGTGGCAATCACAGTGTAGAAGTCTCCACCACGGGCTGTCCTTTCTCATCTCCGCTTTCTGGGACAGGCTGGTTGTGAATATCAATGAAGAGTTTGTGGATTAATACACCAGCAAGGCTTCCCAGAATCGGAGCAGTGATCGGGATCCACCACCAGTGAGGTCCAGTCCTAAAACAAAACACAGAAGAGCCAGCTGTTGAGCCAGGCTAGAACCACTGCCCTAACACTTCATGCCCCAGGGTGGGGTGAGCTGGGGCTGCTGGGGCAGGAGCAAGCTGTGGGAGCAGAAGTGTCTAGTGCTGTTTCAAACACTGGGCCCTACAGCTGGCTTTGGCAAATTCTGCATCCACCACCAACATAATTGCTGGAGGGAGGATCACATTCCCCCACTGGCCTGGGAAAGTGGCTCTACGCTGTCTGCAGGTCTCTTGTTCTCCTACTGAAATAGTCTGTGGTCCTGATGAGCACGGCTGTCAGACAGATGGACGTGCATACCTCCCCATTTCCAGTAACATCTATACTTCCTTTACCTAGCTCCCACAGGTAGATTATGGAAATACAAGGAAAATGGACAGCCAGGACAGGAGACTGCTGATGCCCTTACCAAGGAAAAAAGTAGAGCATGGCCGCATCTTACTACAGAGATGAAGTCACGGTTTCATCTCCAGGTTCACAGAATCACAGAATGATATGGTCTTGGCATGGACCTCTGGAGATCATCTAGTCTAATCCCTCTGCCAAAGCAAGTCCACTTAGAGCAAGTTACACAGGAACATGTCCAGGAGGGTTTTGAATGTCTCCAGAGATGCAGATTCCACCACCTCTCTGGGCAGCCTTTTCCAGTGCTCTGCCACCCTCAGAGTGAAGAAGTTCCTCCTCATGTTTAAGTTCAGCCATCTAATTCTATGAGGGCTCTTCAGCAATCCAGCTGTAAGTACCTGCTTTCAGGTGAGCTGAATTGCTTTCTGGCTGCAATAACCAGCTAGATTTCCAGCTAACAGGTAACTAATTTGGTGATCAAATTGAAGTATTTGGATGTCAAGATGAATCCTGTGCTACCCCACATTTTGTGTACATGATGCATGGGGCTCACTCTCAGGGTGAATGTACACTGCAGCGATACCACCAACTCAGTCCAAAGAAAAAGGCTTCCTGACCATTTTATCTTGGGCTTATCTCCCCTCCTTGCCAGCTGAGCAGTGTAAAAGCAGAACAGGTCACTCACGTGAAGACTTCTGTTCCCCATCCAGCAATTGCTGTGAAGACCCTGGGGGGCAAGTCCCGGGAGGGATTTATGGCATAGCCTGAGTTCATCCCCATCCCCAGGCCAATGCCCAGGACAAGGATCCCCGTGAGCAGGGCCTGTGTGCCCTTCAGGGCTCCGTAGTTTTTCTCATCGTTGATGACCAGAATGCCCAGGAGCAGCATCGCCGTCGCAATAAACTGCAGGAGGAGGAAAGGGGGAACAGGTCAGGAGAGAGAACGAGGAAGGCAGAGGGATCCCTCTTAGCAAAAAGGAAGAGATGTCCCAGAATGGAAGAGCAGGTGGGACTCACGGTCTGAATGAGGGAGGGGGGACCCTAATGCTATTCCCTCCTCACAGGTGGACTGAAGAAAAGTCTCGACTCATTTCCCAGAGAAAATATCTCCACCTCTAGGACTGGTAGGAACTTCTCGGCACTGTCCTCTCCCTTCACTTTTCAAGTTAGGAACATGGATTATTTTAAGTATGTTTTGTCTAAGAGAGGCAGTGCCGTAACAAATTGCTGGCAAGACCGATCTGATCCTCCCTAGAGGGAGTGATCTTTTATAAAGCCTGTTGCTTCGGTCCTTTCAGGGCTGAAAGCAGACACCAGGGTCTCATCTGGGAAACTGAATCTCCCGCCTGTGGTGGTATGTAGCTGGCATTGATAGATCTGCAGTGCCCAAGACATTTGTAACTATGGTTTGAATAGAAGTGATGACTCCTGTCTCTTTCTGCTTCAGAAAATGCAGCTGGAGAGCCTTGGGCTGCCAGCAGAGGTGCCAGCAAAAGCAGAAACTCTGCAGTTTTTGGCAATGCGCTGTCACTGCTGTTTGGTTTCTTCTGCAGCAAGGGCACTGTGTACTCCACAGAAGGCTGAGTGATCGGGTGCCCCCACACGTGTGGGCTCTCCAGCTCTCACTTCTCCTTCTCATCACGCCCAAGCAGGAGTTTTATCAGCTCAGAGACAAAAGCACAGGCTTCCACATATTTGAATTAGAAGGGAATCTTCCTTCTCCAGTGTCCCAGTGCTCCATGTCTCCTGCAGCATCCCCTCCCTATTTCTGGGCATCCAGACATTATGTTGTATGCTAGGAATCAACTGAACCCAGTCTAAATGGGACTGTTCAGACCCTAGGGGTTCCATCCAGACAGACTGTGTTCATGTGAAGACAGTCCCACGCCTGTGGGGGCAGCCAGCAGAGCTGCCTGGGAGCATGGAGCAGGTGTAGGATGCAAAAATGGGGAAGAACAATCCAGGGAACTGCCCAGAGCCCAGGGGTGATTCTTGATCAAGCTCAGCTTCCCAAATCCCATTGCTTGGGCTGTGTGCAGGGAAGGTGTTTGGAAGACACTCGGACCAAGCTGTGGAGCAGCCTGCAGGTGGTACCCTTTAAAGTCAGCCACCAAGGTGGATCCTTGGTGGATCCTATCTGCCAGGCACCTGCCTGGGTTGTGGGCTCCATGGAGCAGAAACTGTGATTGTGTCTGCCCATGTAGTCCCCTGTTGCAGCCCTGCAGTAGCTCCTGTTACCACCCACCTTCTGCCACACCACAGCCATCCCCACTGACCTCAGTGAAGAAGGCCCCCGGCAAAGATACGTAGGGAGCAGGGTAGGTGGAGAAGATCGACGCCGTGGCAGTTGGTCCCGTCACTGTAAAGTTGCCCTTGGTGTAGTCTTGCAGAGCATCTGAGGGAAATGGGAATTACGGCAGTTAGCACAGAGTTCATCCCACATGGCACGTACACCAGGCCAAGTGTCACAGCCAGCACAGACACCACAGGAAAGAGAGGCCATGGGAGGTACGATGGAGGTGACACACCCCTTGAAGGGCATAATCTCACTGACATCTGTTACCCGCAGACCTTGGTCTGCAGTTGCTTCCTTAACGCCTAACAGCTCCCTGTCCCTGCTCTGGGAACCTGGAGCAGGCTGGGTGCTCTGGAGGCCTCCATACCTCTGTCCCTTGGACTCTGAGACATACTGGTGCCAACGGGTTGGTGGGTCCTCATAACTCAATACCACGGATGACTCTGCTCTGTTTTCCACAGACCAGCAGAGTCCCCCAGAGCTCCAGCTGTACCTAATATATGGTTGTCCATGTAACTAAAGCCCTTTCAGGCCCTGAAAACAAATTGCTGACAAAATGCAGTTGCTGGCCTTGACTTGAGGACAGGTTTTGGCAGTGGGACTGCCCCGAGCGAAAGGAGCTGTGCTGTCCAGGAAGTGAACATCCTTCCCAGAGATATCTAGGCACTGCCCTGGCCTTGAACTATGAAGGTCTGTCCCACAAGCCAGGAGGTTGCCCTCCTCACCCAGACATCATGCTGGGTACTGCAAAAGGAAATGGTTTTGACTAACAGTGAGATAAGATAGAAATGGTGCTCACAGCAACCCTTGTGATAAAGACACAACCATACCATAATAGACGCCAAAGACAGTTGCTGCTGCTATAAAGGACCCCAGGAACTGCCCGATCAGATAAGCTGGGAGCTTTCTCCAGGGTAGGTTTCCTAAAATGCAGTGTGTGATGGTGATGGCAGCATTCAGATGAGCTCCTGCAAAATCACAGCA
>VXBW01007750.1:260801-272694 GCA_013400375.1 Thinocorus orbignyianus
ACAGCAGAAGAGATCAGCCTCGGCGCTGATGATACATCTATTTTGGAGCATGCCCCATGCCCCACAGAAGCCATCCAGACCTTGCTCCGTAACACCAGGACTCCTTCAGGACAAGTCTCCCTCCCGCACAGACCCTGAAAAATTCAAGGCAGATAACTCCTCACTTTAGTCATCTAAAAGTTGGACAACTTCTGCTTCACACTGTAGACCACAAGCTGCCTCATCATCCCACCTGTTAAGAGACAACTCTCATGGCACAGCATGGCACGGTGTGACTTTTTCTGGGGAAAAAGACCTGGGAGTCCTGATAGACAACAGGATGACCATAAGCCAGCAACTGTGGCCAAGAAGGCCAGTGGCATCCTGGGGTGCATCAGGAANCGCGTTCCTGTGCAACTTGCTCTAGGTGGAGCTGCTTTGACAGGGGGCTGGACTAGCTGATCTCCAGAGGTCCCTTCCAACTCTGTATCATTCTGTGATTCTGTGACTTTCTCTCTGTATGAGTTTCTGGTCAGCCTAAAGGGAGCCCAGAACTTAGACTCATCACACACCTGTGGCTACAGGTAGATGAGTCAAATCTTGTCCCAGACAATCGCAAAGCCTTCTGAGAACATCTAGTGGACAAGGAGGGCCTCATCCTGGCAGAGTTGGGCACCCTAGCTGATGGGAGCTGTGGGCCCTTAGTACATCTGGCAGGCAGGACATGAGACACTGGGGAAACGAACTACAGAATCAACTGCTGAAGACCTTGCTGTACCTCTTCACATCTGCACAGCAAATCCTATGCAGGGCTGTGGGAAGAGACTCAGATTAGCTCTTAGATGTCACCACACTGAGAAGGGGCTGCCAAGTGGTCAGCCTGCACTAGTGTGGAGCAGACCCTGTCCTTCCCTTGCACAGTTTCTAATCTTGGACTGCATTTCCTTACATCTTTTAGTCAGTGGTTTTCATACTGTGCAAGACCAGTTTTCCCTGTTGTCCACTTTCTATGGAGAAAGTTGTTATCACACTGGTTCTTTTAGAGAAATACTAAGTGAGTCCAGGTTTGGTGCCCTCCGTGCAAACCAGATTTGTTCTCCAGCCTTCAACTCCCTGTGCGTCCAAAGGAAATACTTGCTTTTTCCTTCCTAGTGGGTGTAAACTTTGGGGGTCAGACATACTCCAGCCATAGTGGCTTTTTCCTACTCTAGACTCAGAAAGGAGGAAAGGCCAGGCAAACGTCATCTCGTTCAAGTACAGGAAGAGTGAAGTGAAAGTGCATGTACCACCTGCTACAGTCCCACAACCACAACTGAAATGGAGGGAGACCCCTTTTTCTTCCATCCTTTGTTCCTTTGTGGCATGACCAGACGTTTCAGAAACATCTTGTGACACAAATGAAGCCAAATCTCAGTGCTAAGAAGCCCTGAAGGTGCCTCCAGAGCCAGCCTATTGCTGACTGAGCTGTGAGACCCTTCCTCTCCCCTCCGAGCCCTCAGCAGATCACCTCCATCTCAAAAGTCACCTGGGACGGCAAGGATCTACTTTCCATAGCTCACATTCCCCAGGATGTCTCCACCAGCTCCAACAGAACAAGGAGATCAAGAGATGACAATTTGATTGGAAAATTTTTCCTTTCCAACCCAGCCACAGTCTTGGACATCTCTCTGCTCCAACAGTTCACGAGCAAGGATTTGCTTTAATCTTCTGCCCACTAGACTCTTAATGTCTTCTCGTGGTGCAAATGAATGCAGAAATTGCACAAGGCAAAGGTAACGTTCTGTCATGTGAGAATACAACTCCACGGCTCTGAAACGCCACCTCCTACATTCATGTGGGGCGTGAATGCATGGGTGTGCGTGATAAGGAGAAAATTTTCATGCCATTCCTTGTTGCAACATCAGCAGTAAGCTCTCCTTTACAATAAATGATTTACTTTCCCATGGGTTAGATTGGCAGCATGTTTCCAGAGCTCCTTACCTCCTTGGGCCATGATGGCATATCCCAAGCACCTAACAGGGGCACTGCTGAAACCTGGGTCTGCTGACCGCAGCAGGAGAGGACTCCCACACTCTGCTGATCTCCCTGTACGACGTGCCCCTGTCTCAGCTCAGGACACGCTTTTGGGGTCAACATACTGGAGGCATGCTGTGCCAGCCTTGTCCCCAGCTTCTCCCGACCTTGCCGCACCATCGCGACTCCTTGGCTTGATCTCAGACATGCTCCCCCCTGCAGACTTGGCTGTGATCACTAGGTCACGAGGCTGACCCTGGTTGTGGTCACCAGACCTGATCTGCTCTTCTTGCTTGGGGACCCTATGACCGCATTTTTTGCTGGTGAGGTCACTAGCCCCACCTTGCCATGCCATCACCCACCCCTCCGCAGTCCACTCCAGCTACCCCTGACTCATGTGGCCTTTATGGGACATGGAGGTGTCCTGTGCTCAAGTGTCCCACTCACCAGAGATTCCTCCAGCTGCGTGGACGCCCAAGGTAACACCAATGCCAAATCCCAAATTGATGCTCAGTTGCTGCCCAAACTCTCCTTTTCCTAATACGACTTGCGCCACAGAAGACAAGCCAAAGACCTAATACGTGGGAAAAGAAAGAGAAAGGGATGTTAAAAGTAATCTTGTCACTGTGGTGGACTGAACTTCTTTGTTACTTTTTCTACAATGCTAATGAAGTCTCAAAGGCAGGAAGACTCTGAGATGCCCATGGTCAGGAGATGAAATGAGAATAACCTTCCTCTGCAAAAATTGAATGGATAACCAGATTATTCCTTGTTGGTGACCATCACACCAAACAAGACACTCTGCTCTGGGGAGACAAACACCAGACACCCGCACCAAGATCCTGGGCTCAGCTGGGTTAACTCACACAGCTGTGGTAAGGGCGTCTACCCCTGAAGCCAGGGATGTGAGCCAGGGGAGCATCACCGCAGACCTAAGGACAAGAGGAGATGGACACAAACTTGGCCATCAGAAGTTCCATCTAAATACAAGGAGGAACTTCTTCACTTTGAGGGTGTCAGAGCACTGGAACAGGATGCCCAGAGAGGTGGTGGAGACATTCAAAACCCGCCTGAACACATTCCTGTGCAACCTGCTCAGAGTGGACCTACTTTGGCAGGGGGGTTGGACTAGCTGATCTCCAGAGGTCCCTTCCAACCCCATTATCATTCTGTGATTCAGTGATTCTGTCACCACCCGGAGGCAGTGCCCAAGCTGGGTGGGCAACTTTTTGTTGTCTTTCTTCTTCTGGTGTGCAGTTTGTTGACTTGAAGCATAGTTTGGGCAGCACAATTTGAATTTGTCAAATTCAACTCTAATTTTGGTAGCTTATTCCAGAAAAAAAAACAAGGGAGGAAATTCTGGGTTTACTCTTCCTTTCAACACATACACTTTTGCTTCAAAAACAGCAAAAGTATCAATATTTTTTTAGTGACTAAAGGGGAACTGGGAAAGAAAAAATTAAAAATAGGAAACACTCTCCAGCAGGAAAAGACATTCAAGAAATTGCTCTGGCCTAAAAGTAAATTCTACTTCACTTTTTTAATGTGGCCAGAGGGTGGAAAAATTAGTTCTTTGCACAGCTCTTAGACTGACATCTGGAGAAGGACAAAACTGCTCTCGAGGTCCCTGCCTCACAAACCACTGAGGGCTTGGAGAGTGTATCCTGTGCCTTGGACTGCACTGATGTTTACCCAGGTTGACGTGTCCCTCCAAGACAAAAAAGTCAGTATTCATCTAAGCTTCTGCTCTGGCCTGGCCTGTTTTGACTCGGATCTTTACTAGCTGGTCTGCCTGGATCAAAATTTTATCTCATGCCTCTGCTCTCCCTCCTCCTTTCAGACATCACCAAAATCCTCCATTCCCCAGAGACACCGTTCTTATCTTTCTCATGTACACAGACCACACTCTGTGCTCTGCCCTGAGCTACAGCCTGCACAGTGTGAGCCCCCTTCTCAGTCTGCCCCAGCAAAAGCCCCCAAAAAGTAGCACCTGCAATGCCTTTATAAAAACTTTGCCTACTCATCTCTGAGCTTTTCCAAAGCCGCATCCAAGAGAAGCCAAATCCATCAGGTGCAGGTTTTGAAGGACAGCACACGGATGCAGGGAGGAGACGTGGCTGTTGCAGCTGAACAGCTCTATCCTTAAAAAAAAACCCGCATGACAGGCCAAAGAATCTGTTTCCAGCACAGATCCAAACCTCTGGTCTCTTCCTCTATTGTCACAGTCCCAAAATAGCCCTATTTATTCTTTTTTTTCTACCTCCCTACTCCTTGTGCTGTTTACTCCTACTGCCTGCTTCCCTCCTGCATGAACATTCCCTGTCTGTTGAAGCAAGAGGCACCCACTGAGTGCTGTCATCCAACCAGGCATCCCAAAGGTGCATCCAGCACATTCCCAGGGGACGAGGGGCTGCTGAAGAGTTGGATGCTGGAGGGTATATTGTTTGGATGGTACCAGTGTTTGTGGCCAGCCCTTGATCGGAGGTCTGTGTGCAGTGTCCCCCCTCTTACTTCCTTCTCTCGTGGGGATCCAAGGTGAGCTGCAGGCTCCACAGTCTGCCTTGGACTGTCAGTGTGCAGAGGGAAGTCTCCTCCTCGTGCCACTTCCCAGAGACAGCCCTGACAGGACACCCCTGAACTTGACCTTTATCGCCTGGAAATTTCCACCACCAGAAAATAAAGGGGGTGGAAAAAGAAAATGGTCTTGTTCAGCTGCTGCTGAGGCACCACAGATGTCTGTACGCTGACTTCCATTGCATGCAAAACTACCTGTGTAGCAAGGAGTGAACTTCAAGGAGCTGGATGTGCAATGAGATGCGATAAAAAGCAAGCATCCTTTGCACGTGCATTGCTGCCTTTGAGAATAAGCACCTTTGCACAGACAGCTGTGTCAAAAGGTCCCCGTGCTTACACAGATCTTTTCCTCCTGAGCAAACCTCCAAGTACAAGTTACATGGATTATCCCCAGCCCTTCCATGCCAGCTTCTGTCCAGTCCAAAGCATCTCTCAGCCCAGAAGTGCTTGCGAGCTGAGTCCAGGTGCAGTCAATTGGCACAGGCAGCTACTGGGCCTTTCCAGAGGGAGGATCTCATTTTGCTATGTTGGTCCAACACACAGAGGCTCTGGTCCTGGTGGGCACCTCACCCCCACCTGGGATTAATCCTGACTGCAAAGCCTTCTTCACCCTCTTCCCAAACACTTCTGAAGCAGCCCAAGAGCTCAAAACCACTTCACTTTTTCTGCATGGGACAGATACCTCCGGCAAGTGGGAAGTTTCTGTTTGACTTGCATAAGCACTACTCATTTGCCAGCGCAGGAGAGCCAAAAGCGAAATCCTAGCATGCTTTACACCCAGTAATTACGTTTCCTCATGGTGGGTTGTGGCTCTGGGGGGTTTCACAGGCGCATATTACCATGGCAACCCCAGGGAGAAGACGCACGAGTGCTGTTCTCATTTCACAGAGGTTGCCAGTGGTAAAGGAGCCAGGGTCTGCTTCCCAAACCTGTGCAGCACCCCCCAGCTACACCACTGCCTCTGACATGGCAGGAAGAAAAGCATTAGTTCATTGCATGGGATCTTTTGAGGGGGATTGGCAGAAGCGTTGTGTTGCCCCATCTGAGCAGACACTTGTCCATTCCCATACTCTTCTTTTTTCATGGAAGAGAACTGGAACAGCGGCTGATCTCCACCTGCTTCATCCTTTCCCAGCACCCACCTCCCACCCTCCGCATTGCTTTTTTACTCCAGAAGGTTTTTGACAGATGTCCTACCCAATGGGAAGCTGCCACCCCACCAGAGCAGAGGGGTGAGAAGTAGCAACCAGCTACTGAGTGACCCCGAGGATGTGGCAGGAAGCAGCTGACCTTTCAAACTGCTGCTGGAAACGCTTACACCCTCACCCATCCTGCATGCAGACACACACAGACACACACATCTGGGCCCATCTCCTCCTTACCATGAGGATGAACATCCCCAGCGCTTCTGCCAGCAGCTCCCTCATGGTGCCGCTACGAATGGTGAGCGCCTTCTCAATCTTCTCCATCATTTTGCCCTCTGGCTCCGGCCGGCAGCCACGGGAGTTCCTGTTGTGACAGCACACTTCATTGCACCAAGCTAAGTTACCCTTTGAAACTTGGCACCCTCCCTTTAGCCCCAGACACCTTCATTCATTTGGTTAACGATGAACGAGCCAATAAAGCAGCAGCTCGCTTCAAAGTCTTCCCACACACATAGGCCGTCCCTTTAAAACTATATGGTAAGGCTGCAATATTTCTATTTCTGGGGCAATGTGAACTCTGAGCCTCTTTCCAGGAGCAGCCAATCTCCACAGCGTTGGAGCTATAAATAGCCTTGATGTGCTCCTAATGCCTCTGTCTTTCTCCACAACTTTTCCCACAGGCTCTGAGTGGGAATTTTGGCTGTGCTCTGCGTTGTAACCCACTGGCGAGTGGGTTTGGTGTCATTTATATTTTTTAACAGGTGGGGTTAGGATTGTTTCCCTGCACTTTGCAGGTCCATTTGGATGCCCAGGCTGTGGGGAGGATGCTCTGCCTGGAGCTGGTGTGCACTACTGTCTACAGTTGGGAAGAGCAAGGTGCCTGGGGCTTTGCTCCAGGCTGAATATTTGTTCTTGCCGAATGCAGCTGTGCCCACAGCTCCCACCACAATTAGGCACCCTCCCTATCAGCTCCCTGGTCAGTCCTCTCCTGTGGGGCAAGGAGAGACCAGTCTTGGCAATGATCCACAGAGACCTTCAATCTCATCTGGCTGCCAGAGCAGAGCCCTCACTGTCCTGATTCCTCCTCCACCTCCTGATTCCCATTGCTCCAACAGGTGCTCTTATTTCCCCATTGTGAAAAGGTTTTAATACCTTTGTTTATCACTGAAAAAAACACTGACCACTCAAGACCTTTTTCTGCAGGCCTTGTCTGGTTCTTTGCTGTTTCTCTTCACATTTCTTTCAACCTGATGCAGCTTCTCAGCAGGGCTGTGGAGGGGGACTCAGGGCTGTGGAGGGGGACTCAGTGCACAGCTCCAGAGGGGTGACCAGCAGCTGCCCTGATGGGGACATAGTGCTCTGCTCTCACTGCCACTGGTGTCACCTCCCTCTGGCACTACTGCATTGCAAAAGTTCACCAGCTTTTATTTCATCCACAGGACACTGAGCAGCT
Source organism: Thinocorus orbignyianus (assembly GCA_013400375.1). Taxonomy (NCBI): domain Eukaryota; kingdom Metazoa; phylum Chordata; class Aves; order Ciconiiformes; family Thinocoridae; genus Thinocorus; species Thinocorus orbignyianus. Next base: position 267,966 of record VXBW01007750.1, read on the forward strand.
GTATGGAAAAAGCTGACAAGCTGATTCTTCTCTTTGCCCCACAGATGATTGTCGATCTTGTGGCAGGGAAGGGTTTTATGGGCTGGGGTAAGCCCTCCTCCAGGGACAAATTAGCTACTGACCTCAGTGAACGCCTGGCTAAATATGCAGCAATTTACTAGTATATTGTTGATGTAAGGACCATCTAATCATGAAGGATGATAACCATGCTGCTGGCAAGGGTGTTCCTCCTGCACATTTTTAGGTGGGAGGGATTGTTGTCCTATGAGTCTGTGAGCCATGCTGTAGCACGGAACATGCAAACTTTTATTGGTGGAACACTCAAACATGGGCCTTGGAGCACCAAGTCAGGGTAGTGCCAAGAGCTTTGAATTTCTTCTGCACAGGGCAATTTCTAGCTGACAGGTAAAGCTGAGGTGCTGGCACCAGCAGTATTGGAGATCTCACAGGCTCTCCCAGATGAGCAAGGTGTGACTGGGTCAGTAACCCCCACAACTGGACCTACAACTTGTTTTTTCACTCCTAGATCTCAGGAAGCCTTCCAAGTGGATTTCTCCCTTGTGGGCAAACAAGAAAGCTGCTGTGTCTGTGAAAGGTATTGTCTCCTGCATTTAATCATTAGTGATAGGTGTCTCCATATTCTAATTTGGGCTGAAAAATGGACATGTATTTTTTGGGAACACTAGGCTCCCACAGACTTGCAGTCTTCTCGGGGAAAAAGGCAACCCCAGTTTGCAATAGAAATATTTATCTTGGTGACAATATTTGTGGAATAATTGTAGATATTGCCTCCAAATTCCCTAGAACTCCAGCATGCTTCTAGGATGGCATCAGGGATATGCCTCTTGCCACTGCTTGTCCTTTCTACACAGGTCATTCCACAAGGGGGCACCGAGACATTTTAATTTCTCCCTTAAAAGCATTCAGATGGGTTTACCTGTTGGCTGCTGAAAATGTGAGAACCCTATAGTATTAGTTCCTCCAAGCGTTTTTATACGTTAAAGAAAGGTGATCTGTCAATGTTCAAGGAGTGTAACAGCAACAGGAAAAAAACATTCTCTGAGTCCTGTAGGGAGAGCACCATTGCTCTGACAGCACACAAAACTGAAGTGTGTGAACCTCCACCCATCACCCTCCACTTTTTGACCAGCAGAGAAAATCAGGCAGCTCCAAAGGGCAGTTCATCCCCACCTAAAATTAGCACCAGAGGACAAATCTGAGTCACTCTGGATACTGGCAGTTTCCCTCTAGTGTTTGCACCAGGAATGTGGAATGATAAGCTCCAGTGTGCACATCCATGTGGAGATATCTGCCACCGGCTGAGCTGGACTGCCCTTCTACCTTCCTTCCAGACATGGTGATCTTGAGCGTGCTCAACCAACCATGTGAGCTGGCCATGGGCTGGAGCATGAAGATCGGCCAGTTGCCCAACGTGACCTGTTCACGCTTGCATGGCTTCACTTACCTGCTGGGCTGATGAGGGTCTCTAGGATCACCAAATACAGTCCCCTACTAGCATAAGCAGCCACACCATATCCCTTTCCTGACCAGGCCAGTCACCGTTTTAGGAGTACGTGCTTTTGCCCCAACTGCTTCTGCTGGAAGCCTGTTACCAGAACTTGTTTCTCTGGAGATTAGAGATTTTCTTTTAATTTCCAGCCAAATTCTTGAAGCCACTTGTTCACGTGCCAGCATTACCCTATCGCACCCATGAGTATTTCTTACAGGTGCCATCCCATAGAGTTTTCCTGTTGGGTTTGTTAGGAGTGTGAGCTGCTTGTGTTTAGCTCTGCAGCACCTCCTGATGTTTACCTCGATTTGCTCACACATTGAAACTTCACTCAACATTGACCATACAATGATTTTACTGTGTTTTGCAACACACATTAAGCAACCACCTGCTAAACCAAACCCATTTTCTTCCCTCAGGCAGGTGTGCTTTCAGCACTAGTAATAAAGGCCTTGGTTTGGAGAGGAAAATTCTGGCACAGTCAAAGCTTACTAATAGTGCTCTTGTTGATAGCTATGGTACTGAAGAGCCAAGAGAACAACCCTCCTGGGTCCTGCTAGACCTGGGAAGGATGAGTGCCCAGGGACTCCAGGGCAGTCAGTGCTTCTGCAAGGAATAACCTCTCCAACTCAGTTTGACAGTGCACACGTTTCCTCTGCACCCAGGAGCTCATTTATCTCTTAATTGTGCTAATCAACAGCTGGAACGTCACCACTCTACCAGCTTCAGCCCTGCTGGTGAAGCATTAACTTTTCCCCAGAGGCTGAGAGGAGCATGAGCAGACAGCACAGCAGAGTAGCTCCTCACCATGGTTGAGAAGAGCTTGCTCCTCCACCAGACAAAACAAACGTGCCACTGAGACCTCTCCAGGGTTCTTTAGGAAATAAGGTCAGGTCAGAGAGACCAGTATACCCATGGTATGACTTTAACTATCCAGCACAGACCACACTTAACGTACCTAGAGTACGTACACATGGTAGTCTCACATCCAACATCCATGGTCTATCTCATCCTCTCCTTAACAGATGGCAGGCACTGAGCGAGTCACAAACACCCCAGATACCCGTCTCTCAGCAGCTGTTTGTTCCCCTCACCGTTACCCAGCTCCCCGTTCCCAGGACACCATTCTTCCACAGCCTTTCAGGCTGCATGCCAGCACGCCCTGCCCAGAAACTGGCCAAAGACACATCACCTGCACATGCTCCTTTCCAGTGAAACCGTGCTAGCTCTTACCAGGCTGGGCAGAAGTGGGAGCCAGAGGGACCAGCACAGGGTTCTGGTGGCATGGCAGTGGGATCCTGCTCCGGTCTGCAGCCCTCCACTTCCCTCCCTGGGGGCACACTGCCTCCCTGCCCCAGACTGCTAAAGCTCCCTCAGCCAGAGGTAATACCCAGGGCAGTAGTGTCAGCAGGAGGGGACTTATATGGCTCTTGTTGGTCATTAAGGGGAGAACAGGGCTGCCCGGGAAGAGGTCGCCTCCTAGAGCAGCACTGGCCCCACTGGCAACAGAGCAGAGGCGGGGACCTACCCACCTCATGCTGGACCACCCTCCCCTCCTGCTTTCCATCTGGATTTCCAGACAGAATTAGGTTGGTTTTATACAGAGCAAAGCATAACAGTTTTTGAGGCACCTTGCTACCCCATCTGGCACAGCCCTAGAACATCTCCTCCATGTCCACCACAGGGTATTTAACGAAGAGAGAAACACGCAGGGGCACCTTAGGTCCCATAAGAGGTCCCATCAGCTCCTCATCTTCTGTCATCCCCATTCCTTGTCCTATCCCTGACACATGAGCATCTTTTTCTTCTGACCGGCCCAGAGCCAGGCTCCTACCATTCCCCATGTGTGGGAGCATCCCTCTGCCTGCCCCAGGACCCCGCCGAGGAGCTCCTCCAGGCCCAGGCAGAGAGCAGCAGGCTCTGTGGGTGCAAATGTCCTGCTGAGCTTTGCGCTGCCTGCTCGGGTCTGCATTCAATCTACAGATAAGGTGAAAGGCAGGGAAACCACAGGGCTCACAGGACATCATCACCCTGGAGATAAGAGGAGCCAGGCTTTCTCCTGGAAGACAGTGAACACCCTGCACTCTGAAAGGAGAGATTAAAGAGGAAAAGCTTCAGGCTTGGAGGGGATGCACTGGGTGAGGTCAACAAGGACCTGAAGTTGCAGTCGGGTGTAGCCAGCATGCTGACCTGAACTTTTCCCTGCCTCTGACGCCACCCAAGAGACAGCACAGAATGGCTGTGTTCTCCCCTCAGGACACGATGAGTTCGCTCTTACAAATGGTGCCACCAACAGAACCTCTTATGCTTCAATTCATGCCATCTCCTCTGCCTGATTCCTCCTCCAAACGTTCCAGTCCGGGATAGTGTGCAACACCTACCAGCCTAGTATCCCCCTAAAAGGCACCAAAAAGACATGAACCTGTGTTAACAACCCCGAAGAGCAAAACCAGAACAGTGGAAGATGACATCAACACAGCCATGCCTGCTCTCTCAGCACTGCTGAAGCAAGGGTGAGCCATTAGTCAATGCAGTCCTTCTTCACAGCCACCAGATGTTTAAGGATAGGCTGCATCCATACATGCCACGCACATAAGCTGCACCTATAAACCCTTCAAGAGATGGTGCTAAACCCATAGGTGACCCATACAATCATAGAATGGTTAGAGTTGGAAGGGATATTAAAGACCATCCAGTTCCAACCTCCTGCCATGGGCAGGGACACCTCTCACCAGACCAGGTTCCTGAAAGCCCCATTCAACCTGGCCTTGAACACCTCTAGGGATGGGGCATCCACAGCTTCTCTGAACAACCAACTGACTCTAATCACTAGTCAGATGTATAATCAGTGAATCACCGTCAGCCACACGACTGCATTCTCCCATATCACACCTGCCACGGGTGTCCAAAGGCCATCCAGCAGCTGGCATGACTCATGCCGTGTACTCTCAGCAAGTTTGCCGACAACAGCAAGCTCAGTGGTACAGTTGACACACTGGAGGGCAAGGATGCCGTCCAGAAGGACCTGGAGGGGTTGGAGAGGTGGGCTAATGGAAATGGCCTGAAGTTCAACCAAGCCAAGTGCAGGATCCTGCACCTGGGGCATGGCAATCCTAGGCCCAAATACAGGTTGGGTGTAGAATGGGTGGAGAGCAGCCCCGAGGAGGACTTGGGATTGCTGGTGGATGAGAAGCTCTACATGAGCGGGGAGTGTGCGCT
>VXBW01007750.1:278659-289206 GCA_013400375.1 Thinocorus orbignyianus
GGCAAGCGGTGGCGCCCTTGGGCCCCAACCCGGCTCAGCCAGAGCCTGGCAGAGTGAATGGGACGGTGTTTGAAGCAGATTGGACGGCAAGGTGCACTCGGTTCTGCAGTGCATGGAGAAGAAGGTCCGAGAGAAGTGTCAGGCAGAGCCTCCCCTTGAGTGATGAGGCTGCCCCTCTACAACAGGAAAGGTCCCTCTTCTGGCCTCTGTCCCAGCCCAGTTTTGGACAGGCAAAGACCTTCACAGCAGCATAGCTTTTGGCTGAGCTCCCATTTCAACCACCCCAAATGGGCAGGGATTAAAAAAAGAAAAAAAGGAAAAAGAAAAAGAAAAAAAAAGGGGGAAATGGCTGGGAAGCAGGAGGGCGCTGCGCCCAGAGTAACTCTGATTCCACTTGTGCAGTAGAGAAATGGGAACCAAAAGCACGGGGCTCTGTGTGGTGGCTCCCAGAGCCTCTGCTCTGAGCTGAGAGCTGTAGGACATATTAGACTGCATTTCCTTTGAGTCTGACAGGAGTACGGATCGGAAGGATTTATAGGGAGAGGTGCTGCCTGCTGCGGTTGAACTTTGAGTGGCATAGGTGAGGTGATGACTCCTATGCTGCCCCTCAGAGCACAGGATTCCCCTTTCCACCATTATATCGTGCCTTTGGAGAGGTCTAGGGCACATCCTACCCTCCCTCACATGCTAGATGCAGACAGTCCTTTCCACACCTGCATCACACTCTGGGAGAGGCAGCAAGGGCAGGTCTGTTCTCCCAGGCTGCACGCAGCAACATCTCACAAAACTGGTGATGCATCCTGCCACCAGCACACAAGGTCTTCTGGCCAGTGCAGCAGGGAAAACCAGTGTCCTGGCCAAGCTCCTGGCTCCAGAACCTTCTTCATCACTCCAGAGAGGAGCACTCGGCGTCAGCATGCCTTCACAATCTATGTATTTATAGGGCAGCTGCTTAGATGGCTTTAAACGACTGCATGACAGCCAGTTTCCCTTGTAAATGTGGACACAGCAATCTAGATGCCAACAGCTCTAGCCCTAAAATTGTGCCACGGGGACATGGCCCCTCATTCAGTCACCCTGACCATCCATGCCTCAGTGTTTATTAGACCAGAGCACGCCTCGTTAGCCCTGTGTCATGGCAGCCTCCCAGCCCAGGACCTGCGTCATGTGCATCTGACACCCACTGGGAAACCAGACCATGTCCAGAGGCAAAGATGGGGACAAGATTTCACGCATGCAGAGACTGCCTCACCGTTCTGCCAGGCAGAACCGGTCTGCTGAAACTAGGAAACATCTAGACAAGTCTGACTGGAAAGTGCCTTGGTGTTATTTGCACAGATTTTCTGTGTATTTTGCATTTGAGTCTGAGCCACACACACACAAAAAAAAAAATAAAATGAGGAAAAAAGATACACAAAATAGACATGTTTACACACACAAACACAGTGCAGTGAAGGAGCAATCACTCTGTGACTGAGACACTTTTACCTGCCTGAATAATAAACACATCCTTCATTCTCCCTGTTACTATAAAGGCAGTTGATGGAGAACCCATATTTGAACAGAGGTTCTGCCTTCTATCTCCATATCACCCTTTTCAAATCAGTTATAATAAGCTCCTTGGAACAGGGATTGTTTCTCCTAATGTATTTTTGCCAGTCTGGCACAGCCAGGCAGAGCCTAGAGGTACTGCTGTAATAACCATCTGTGCCAAGATGAATTATAGCAAGGAGGATGCACAAAGAGATTTTTGCATCTCTTACAAGCGGTTGATCATTCACCCCATGAGCTCTGCGTGTTGGTGCACTGGAGGAACCGCAATACACCCTAGGAATCATGTTTTGTGGCTGAAGATTTAGGTGCTGGAGGAAGACCCCCCTGTGGCTCTCTCTGCTGGCATGTATTGTCCCCTCGAAGAGCTGATGTGTGATTCTGTAAGGTGATGCCCATCAAGTGTGGACTCCAGTCTCCAGCCAAGCTCCAGCTCTGACTGAGCCCAGCTCACATCAGCTTTGGGCACTTGTGAGACTGACCATGACATGTCCACTTCCAGCTCCAAGCCTTGATGAACTCATCCTGCTTTGTCTTTGCACTGACTTCTCTTTATGATTGGGAAAGGCAGGTCAACCCTACATGCCATGTGGAATTGTCCAGAAAATGAATCCATGCTGAGCCATTACTCTCAAAGTAACTCAGTGCTTAGATGGACACGGACAGGCTTGACCACAGTAGGCTCCTTCTGAAGCTCGGGCTGCTACAAGCAGCGGCACCAGCTGCCACCACATTCCCAGAGAGCAGCAAATCACCTTTGCTCCCTGTTCTCAAAGCCCTAGGTAGCACCAAAATATCTCAAATGTATTATGGTGTCAGGGTCAAGGCTGCCCTTGACAGCGTGTGTCCTTTGGCTCCTTTGAGCGGTAATGAACTCTGTCCCTCTGTGTAGGAGGAAGAGTCTGTGTGAGGCCAGACACGTGCAGTGAAACAAAATTTCCCCAGTGCTAAAAACCATCATAAACCTCTCTACCTTCTGGCCTACCTCCACGAGCTTAAAAGGAGAGCTCTACGTGTGTGTCTGCTTGCTTGTTTCTGTGAAAAACCAAGGGAGAGACTGACTCGGTGCAATGAGGATTTCAAACAAAACAATTTAATTACACATATTTTGCCCCCATGAGCAGGATGAGAACTAAACACGTAACAGCTGTTGCTTAATGCATTCCTAGATAGCACACAGATATTATGCTGATAAGCACCACTTAAGAACTGAGATAGCAATGGAGAGGAAGAAAAGTAATGATGTTAGTTATGCAGTGAGCAGGTCAGACCCTAATGTGACTTTAAAAAAACCCGGTTTCCATCCCACCATTCATTGTAGCGCTTACAGTAATGCATAGAGCAGTAAAGCATTTAAATAGCATTTTACAGGCAATGAAAACTTCAGAAAGGTGACATTCATTGCACTGCTGGACAGCCTCCCCTGGAAACTGGAGAGAGACACATTACATGCACCCCTTAAAACCAGACCTGAAAAATTACCCTTTGAAAGTCAAATATTGGTATGGATCCCGTGCTGGTTGAGGGACTAGATGAGACCAAATAAATTACATGTATTTCATATCTTTGGCTTTGACCAGAGCACAGCTTGCCAGGGGGAAGACAAGAGCAAAATGAAGAGCTTCCCACAGGTTGGCTTCTCCCAGCGCATCACACCAGTGCCTCCCACGCTGGGCTAGTCCCTTATTTCCAGCTCCAAGAGGTGGCAGTAGCACTCCTGCCTTCAAGAAACCACTTCTGTGTGGGACTGCCACCTTTTCCTGCCCTGGGAACAGGAGAAGGACTGTCACCCTGGTACAAACCTGGCACACCAGCCCCCTCAGACACCCTCAGCTTCTCCAAGCTGAACCACCAGTTGCAGTAGGCCTAGCGCTGTGGGCAGGTATAGCATAAAGCACAGGGAAGGGATGTTAAAAGTAAATTTTAAAAAGATAATTATTTGCACTTGACATTTTTTCATGTTAATGGAGGAGGAAAAACTCCTTCTGGGATTGAAATGAGCCTTGATTCTCTGCTCATCATTCCCAGGGGGAAGCTTGGCAGCATTTCTCATTACAAACACGTTGCAGAAATATCAGCAGTATTGATTCTCCCCAGACATCTCTGAGACTAAAGGCTGAATGAAGACAAAGCGGCAAACATATGTCAGAGAGGACAAAGGAATAGTCCTTGTCCCAAGGAAGGTACAACCTTAACAGACCAAATGCATAATGGGGAGGGGGAAATGAAGATAACACGGAGTAGGCAAAATCTCTTTGCATGCTGGGACAAAAATATCATCCTGTTCTCCATACAACCCTGTTGTGGTGAGACTTTCACCTGAGAAAATTAGCAATGACTTGCGAGTCATGGGTGACACCACTGGTGACTCCATTACACTGCAGGGTGAGCAGAAGCAACACTAACCAGACAGTTTGTGAGCACAGATTTCATAGTCTCGGGTTCTCTGGTCCCTGTGTGTGACACTTCCTCACGTTTGGGGACCTCCTCTTGCAGCCACAGGATACAACAGTATTTGAAGTTCTGTGTCTGCCAAGCTGTGGACAAAGCCCAGTAAATAAAATTTTTGAAATTTTTAGTTAAAGACACAGGCTTTGGCATCTCAAGATGTCTCCAAATTTATTTTGGCCTGAGATGGTGTTGATTAACAATAGCTAGTGGTCAAGCAGCTTCTGCATAACCTGTTCCAGCTTTAGCTCTGTGATACCATTTATGCTAAAGTGCCTGACAAACGTAGGTAGTCACTGCTTAACAAGAAATAGCCCTTCACATAAATTGGGACTGTGGGAAGCTGTTGACCAGCTTTCAAACTTTACCTGGAAAACACCGAGAAGGAAAGAGAGTGTGATGAAGAAACACATAAAACCAGCCCTAAGCAACCTCCAGGCCTGAGGAGGAGGAGACCCCTACCATGAACATTGTGCTTCTCCCTGTGAACAGCTCAGAATACTGGAGATTCACAGAAACAGCCCAACACCTTTCTCTTTGAGAAGGCTGATGCCACCAACCACAAGACTCAGGGGGACATTGGAAGGTGAGGACAGCATCAGAGAAGAGGATTAGATATTAGTAAACTTTGTTTTATAGCAGTTTTAAGAGTGTTGTTTTAATGAGGCTTTTCAGTATTAATCTGTACTATGTGTTACTATCATAACTGGACTAATAACTTTATTATGTCTTGATTAGACTAAGATTTTGATTAAACTTTTTGCTGTATCTTAATATAACATGTTCTTCTTTGCTCATAACAATATTTTTGGCCTAGCATGAAAAATCCATTACAGACACTTGTAGAGCTGAAAAGGCCTCTCCAGACAGTGACTTCAAAGACATAAAAGAAGCCAACACAAGTCCTTCCCCTCAAAGTTTATCCTGCCTGGTTTACCTGTTTGAGGATGCATAGGACAAATGTTACTCTCCCAACAGCCACCAGCCTCCAGGTATCGGTTCGTATCAGAAACCAAGATTTTGGTGAACTCAGTGTAGGTAGTAAAAGGTGCAGCTATTCAAAATGCTCTAGCTGGGCCTTTTCCACTCATCATTTTAAACAAATATATCATCTACTCCTGGCTTGTGCTGACACACACATGAACATATCCCCTTACTTCTTTGGCTGTCAGTTTAGCCCTGAAGTTATCCAAACTGGTATTTTTTCACAAACTCCTGTTCCTCTCAAAGGGCTGTGAGCTGAAATAGCTGGTGAAGGAGAGAACATTCACAACCACAGCAAGGCACAAGCCCCCTGTCTTTGACTCAGCTAGAGCCATCTCAGGTTTAGAGTATCTGAGAAGGGAATTCTGACTGAAGAACTTCAGGTGCAGCTGGAAAGGTGTCTCTAACAAAAGCCACAGCTTGGAATGAGAAAGAGAAGCACGTTTCTCACTGCCTTGCTCATCACATTATCCTCAACTATTTCTCAATCTCCATCTGTTCTGACTCTGCAGCCTCCCTGCAGAAAAGTCATCACAGAAAACACCTGAAAAGCCCAAAAAGTGTAACAGAAACTTCCTAATCACCCGTCACTCACTGCTACCATCCAGGCAGAGGTAGAAACCATGGTGACACTTGTACCATGCAAGGACTCCAGCTGATAAATAGCAACAGAGACTGAATAGTCTGAAGTGGTTCTTGCTGTGTGTGTGGAGTGTGGTTCTTGTGGGTGTGTGGAGAATATGGGTAAGGAAAAGCGGGAGAGGTATCTCTGTTATGAGGCCCACCACAGACAGGCTGCAAGGAGATGGAGTTATCCTGCTGGTTTCAGACTCACCGTTGAGAAAGCAACCATTTTAAGTTAAGAAAAATGTTAAAGCCCATACGTTTCTACCTATTTCCACGGATCAGATTAAAAAAACAAAAACAAAAACAAACAGAATTTTAAAAAAACAATCTTGCAATTAAATTGTGAGATTTGGTCAAAAAATACGCTGCCCCCAACTGATCAACTGAGCTTTGACAGTTTCCAAAGTCTCTCACAGTCACAATAGTACATTTAGACTTGACATAAATGTTGGAAGGTTTTCTCGAAACATCCCCTCAAACCCATCACATATTCCAGCAAGCAGCCCCAGAGAATGAGTCTGGGTCAGCAGGTGCATCCAAACCTATTTTATTGGCTTAAGCTGGAGGCTGTGCAAAACAGCAAGCAACACAGCGAGACTTTCTGCAGGAAAAGATGACTCATCTTCTGCTTTACTGGCTACAGCAGATAGCAGTATGACCCCATCCCACTGGAAGTACATTCAGCTCTCAGTATTGTCCTTTTACCTTTATGTCCTGCCCATGATTCCCCCAGGTCTGATCCGCAGAGACCAACGCACCTGAGGATGTCAAACCAGATTCACCTGCGATGCAGCTGCATGCCTTCTGCTGACACGCTACACCATGCCCTCAATAGGAAGTGAGTTAAAAGTGTGCAGCAACATCTGGGTAGACCCGAAACAAGCAAACAAGGGAAAATGTTTTCCCAGCTGCCCAGCACCCAGATCTGGAGCAGGTGTCTCAGACTGACCGATTGCCATTCAGGCACAAAAGAAGTGGTCAGATGTATTCAAAGTAGCTCAGCATCCGACACCCAGGAAGGTGACAATGTTGGCCTTTCAAAATGTGTCCCCTGTCTTCTAACTGATCCTCTGATTTTCCTCCCATCTCCCAGCTTGCAGTGCGTGTGGATAACCACTGACTCCAATGGGAGCTGGAGATGGCAGCAAAAGTAGGTGGGGATCAGCTCCAATAGTGGAGGAGTAATTTACAGCACCTCAGTGGAAGCCAGCCCCCTTCCGCTGCCTCCACTCCTCCCCTAAATTCACTACCAAGCGGCAGCTTCTACACTTTCATGGCTTTTCCCTGTGGCCTGTGACTGCTTTTGGCACTGTGCTGCGTGCACCGAATGCAGTGTCCAAGAATCCAGAGCTGATGGAGCTGCTAGACGCATGGTAATTATGCCTGGAAAGGGAAAAGAAAAGGAAACTCTTCCTAGCACCGTGGGCAAAAGACACTATTAAAAATTATTTATTCTGTGATTAGTGAAGTTAACAAGTGTGCTTTACTACAGCTCCCCCTCCAGCCTCCTCTACCACAACACCTCCAGCTCCTTCCAGAACCTGCTACTAGTTTGGCTGGAGAACTGGATCTGTGGCCAGCCAGCTTGCAGCTATACCTCCATTGTTTCTCTAGCCAGGATATGAGTGTTCCTGGGTCAGAAGGCAGCAGCACCGCAGGATATATATTGTATGTTGAGCTGAACCCTGCCTCGGGGGCTTGGCTTGTGGGGAGGACGCAGGAAGCAGCAATAAGGAGGATTTTTCTGCTCTATCCAGCTGCCAGTTTTCACAAAGCTGTGATCACATTCAAGTCTTGGAGGCCTTTCACTAGGCAACAAATAAGGTAGAAGTCATTGTATGCGTTCAAAAACCTTTTGGGGACATACTAGGGAAGGAAATGGAGGGGATAGAGTAAATGCAAAAATTCATTTTCCTAGGAAAATGGTTTTAAAATATCGGCAGCTGGCACTACTGTGGACTTTACCTACTAAGTTAGCACAAGACAGCCTGCAGGTATCAATAGGAATCCATTAGGGACACAGTGGAAGTGTGAGGTCGTGCTTGCTGAAACTTTTGACAGGTCGGCTGGGCCCATTAAAGTCCTTTTCAAGCTAGTTTCAATAGGCTGTGAGTAATTAATCAGAAAAGCCAAAGAGGGAGATGGAGAAAGGAAAAAGAAATGCAATAAAATCTAGGTGGAGAGAGTGCCTCTCACTGGCTGCTAAACTGTGTGTGCTTCTCAGCAGGAGAAGGACGTGGTTGAGAGAAATGGAAATCCCCCTGCTCATGACTGACTGAGTGGGCACTGGATTGGGAAATTTGTCTCTACAAGAGATTGCATCCTCACTGGAGGTCGCGTGTGACCTGGTTCGAGAGCCCACCTGGTCTCCCAGAAACTCTGGTTTCCCTGGCTGACAATGTTCTCAAGAAGCTCCAGAGAAAACAAGTGAATCCAGAAGAACAGCAATGTGCAGCACTGCAGAAGTGTGGGGTTTCTAATGATTCCTGAGGTTCTTCCATCTCTATTTTTCTGGCATGCTATCATTTTTCCTGAAGGAACTGAACAATTGTCTTTTGAAAAGCAACACTGTGAATTGCCAGAAGAAAAGATAGTCAAAATATGTTATAAAGCTTCACCATCCACAACTCTGCAGTTAGCGTTACAGCCTTGGGCTGCTCTGATCCAGGGCACAATAACGAAAAAGAGAATAAGAATAGGGAAGGGACATTTAGCACGCACAGCACGTGGCATCAAGGCCTGCCAACTCCCAAGTCCACATCAGAAAATATTTTGCCTGCCAGGATGATGTTTTGTTTTAAATTTTCATATTTTTTTCTAGATTTATGTCATGCATTTGTCTCTGACAGTGAATTTTATTCCAGTTATTTTATACGTTTCTTTTTTGTCATTAAGGCCTTTCTACATAATAACTAGGGAGTAAATACTGCAGTTCAGAGCTTCAAAAGCTTTATTTCTTTCTTCGATTCTCCTTGTGGGCCTCCTGTCTTAATGAGGTGCTCCAGCCATTACTGAAACCCAAAAGCCAAAATCCAGAGGCAAGAGGTGAATCTGGTGCCAACCTGTGTCCTCCCAGAGAATCCTCAAGAAAGCTGCACACCTGGTTGCAGCCAGCCAAAACCCAGGTGGGCAAGCAGGTACTGAGACACAAAACAGGACAAGAAACAGGGGGATGGACCTTCCCGTTGAGTCACCAACAATAACAGAAGAGAGGCACCCTTTCAGTAAAAAAAGAAAAAAAGGAAATTTTTCTGATGATCTCTCTTCTGTGTCTCACAAAAGTATCCTTCCTATTATTTTCCCACACTGAGCTGCCCATCAGCTCTTATTTCAATTAGAAAAGCTACGCCAGAATGACTGCTTGGATTTTAAACCAGACCTTCTCACTCTAGCTCCTTCCCACGGGCTGTGTTGAGGCAGAAGAGAGCTGAAAAGCTGAGCTGATGGAGGTTTGGAGGTTTTGTGGCAGTGCAGCTCAGCCATGCAGGGTTTGNCTCCTCGCCCCCCCGCCTCAGCCCATCAAGCAGACACCATCTTCCTGTAAATGACAGAAAAGGGAGTGTTGAGCAGTTCCTCATGTGTCCCAGATGGGCTGCAGGGAGAGACACTGCCACAGACAGAGTGCCAGGGTGGGAGAAGCAGGGGAGAGGATGGATATGTACCAGGAATGTGCCTCCTAGACTCAGTACTTCTGATCCCCCACCAGTTCCTCCCCTTCTCCTGAACAGGGCAGGATTCTCCCTGTAGACAGTCTGGGCCACCAGCCTTATTGCTAAATCAGCCATGAAACACCAGGAGCAAGAATAATTCCTCATCAAAGATGAGGGAGAAAGACATATGCAAGAGACACAATTTGTATCTGGTCCAGACTGGTTGGGTTTTCTGCAAAGACTGAACTCCAACCACATCTGGATGCAAGCAGGGTTTTCCANTATTTTATACGTTTCTTTTTTGTCATTAAGGCCTTTCTACATAATAACTAGGGAGTAAATACTGCAGTTCAGAGCTTCAAAAGCTTTATTTCTTTCTTCGATTCTCCTTGTGGGCCTCCTGTCTTAATGAGGTGCTCCAGCCATTACTGAAACCCAAAAGCCAAAATCCAGAGGCAAGAGGTGAATCTGGTGCCAACCTGTGTCCTCCCAGAGAATCCTCAAGAAAGCTGCACACCTGGTTGCAGCCAGCCAAAACCCAGGTGGGCAAGCAGGTACTGAGACACAAAACAGGACAAGAAACAGGGGGATGGACCTTCCCGTTGAGTCACCAACAATAACAGAAGAGAGGCACCCTTTCAGTAAAAAAAGAAAAAAAGGAAATTTTTCTGATGATCTCTCTTCTGTGTCTCACAAAAGTATCCTTCCTATTATTTTCCCACACTGAGCTGCCCATCAGCTCTTATTTCAATTAGAAAAGCTACGCCAGAATGACTGCTTGGATTTTAAACCAGACCTTCTCACTCTAGCTCCTTCCCACGGGCTGTGTTGAGGCAGAAGAGAGCTGAAAAGCTGAGCTGATGGAGGTTTGGAGGTTTTGTGGCAGTGCAGCTCAGCCATGCAGGGTTTGCTTCAGAGCTGGGACTGGTGGCAGTAGCATCTCTAGATGCAGGGGAAGTAAAAGTCTGTGCCAGAAATGTGCTCCAGGACTACCCCCCTCCTCGCCCCCCCGCCTCAGCCCATCAAGCAGACACCATCTTCCTGTAAATGACAGAAAAGGGAGTGNTCCCCTTCTCCTGAACAGGGCAGGATTCTCCCTGTAGACAGTCTGGGCCACCAGCCTTATTGCTAAATCAGCCATGAAACACCAGGAGCAAGAATAATTCCTCATCAAAGATGAGGGAGAAAGACATATGCAAGAGACACAATTTGTATCTGGTCCAGACTGGTTGGGTTTTCTGCAAAGACTGAACTCCAACCACATCTGGATGCAAGCAGGGTTTTCCA
>VXBW01007750.1:289225-333850 GCA_013400375.1 Thinocorus orbignyianus
ACCCCTCCCACCAGGCGATGTGAACAGAGCCCAAAAGCAGGAGTTTCAACACAAAACCGGAGGGAAGAGAAGTTGGAAATGGAGAATGACGTTGGTTAGTGACTTGGTAACACTTGAATGACGTTGGTTGGTACCGTGTCTACCGGTGCTGGAAGTGGCTTTCATACTTCCTGCAGGTCATTAATGTCCTAAGCACCGTGTGGTCTCAGTCTGGGGCCATTCGTGGCACATGGTACTTGTTAGTAGTTTTGGCAGCTCATAGCAGTTCTGGTGCATAATTTGCAACATGGTCAGTTCCTGTAATCTGACAAATCTTGTAATACTATAATGAACTTCTTACCGCACCCCTGTGTCCCTCATGCAAATATGGAGGATCTCGGCTCCCATTTTAGGAAAAAAAAGAGTTTCCCACGCTTGTGTCTGCAAATATCTTGAGCTAACCATAAAGGTTTGAGACCGGAAGGCAGACAAATCGAGTCACAGCTGCAGTCTTAGAACAAGGAGACTGAGTCACATTTCCCAAAAACTTCTGGTAGCCCACTGTCACTGTATGTGAGTACTAGGCCATGGACTCAGAAACACAATGAAGAAAAAGAAGGGGGGTGGGAGGAGAATCAAACAATTAAAACATCTTAAATCCATCATTTTACAAACATATTGTAAGGAAACTTTAACACATATTAAAGCCTGAGTTCTTAAGCATACCCTGAGCCTCACACTGATGCTACAGACAAGCATCCTGCAACACCATCTGCTAAAGCTCCCACCTCTCCAGAAGGGAATCAGCTCCTACAGCTTGAACAAGCTCCTTCACTGAATACAAGCTTCCAGCCAGACATTTTGCATTAGCTATGACAAGCTACTTCCCAAATGGCATCAACCATTTTGGATCCAGCAGAACCTACAAGATGGGTCCTCATCCAGGGGCCAAAACAGCCCTTGTAGTTTCCTAGGGTTGTCAACTCACAGCTCCCTTCAACCTGCCCACAGCCCAATATCTGCCATCAACTACTTGTTTGGAAATCAGCTGCCAGTAGTTTTTATGTATTCTTTGGCAAGTGACACCATCCCAGGAGGTGTCCAACAAACCTGGGAGGAGAACATGTGCTGTGATGTAATATTCCCTGCCTGATTCTTCTGGCAGGGAAGATTTGAATTCATGGCTGCAACAACACAGGTTTCTGGGCAGAAGGCCCAAGAGCTTGTTCCCTGAAGATGACATCAGACGTGAGGTGTGACCATGGCAGGCAGTGAATTGTAGAAGGAGGGTTTCCCTTCCTCTGATCTGCAACTTCCTACAACAGAACCACTGTGTCTCCAGTGGCAGCAGCCAAGTATCCAGTCCCAGCACCGACTTGCACATCAGCTCTTGTCCTAGTAGCTGCTAAGTCCTAGAGCTACAGTTGCTTGAGTGATTTGTGAGTTGATTAAAAAAATAGATGCAGGGGTGAATTTTATTTTCCTTCACTCATCTGCATGAGAGCTCCAATGAGTCTAACAAGATGGTCTACCACAATTCAGCTACGTTTAGGGAAGGAGAGATGCTTCTTCTATATGGCAGCAATAGAGACGGGTGTCAAATGCTGTTCTTCACAATATGCAATCCAGAAGAAAAGAAAGTGTGAAGGTTTGAGAACAGCAAGTTTTCATTCATCCAAAGAAGAAGGAGGTGAGAACATGAATCTTTAGATATGAGTTTAACCTATTCCTTTGTGCAGTGGGCTGTGGATCATTTGGTCTTTGTGCTCCACAACCTTAGATAAAATTCTTCTCCAAGGAGAAGACAGAACCCTGAGGATGACATCCTCTCCAGTTAACATTGTGTCTACAGTGAAGGTGCTTTTACCAGTGGTAGGTCTATCAGTAAGAATGGGAAAAGCTGCAGTGTGATTATAACTGGAGAACCAGATCTCCAAGGACTGTATTGACTCAATCTCCCCAGGAGTTCGATGACATGCTTGGGTGGAGACACCTACCCACTGCAGAAACCTACATTTGGTTAGGTGGCCCAAGTCCTGCTGCCCTTTCCTGAAACAGGCAGAGAAAATTGTTTACGCTCTAGTATGCAGCAGGACAGATATTCTTCCCATCTGCTGGAAAGATTGCTTGTTCACTCACAGTTTGTCTTCATTGTGCCTTTGAAGAACTGTAATCCTCAAAATGCCATACTGGACCTGCTTGCCCAGGCCGCTGGACAAACTTCCTGGTCATTATATAGAAGAAACACAACAACAACTTTGCATTCCTTCGCAAACCCCAGGTCATGGTCTGGCCAGATAAACTGTGTCCCTGTGTCCCAGTGTCCCAAAATCCCAGTGTGAAACTGCTTAGGGCAGGAATACTTCCCTGAAGTGGAAAGAAACCATTCCCAGCTCCAGATATGCTGGGAAGAAAGAGCCAAGGGATTTCAGTCTCTGATAAGGACTGTCTTGCATGAGTCCTGGCTGCACAAAGACACAGTCCCTTCTCCCCAGCTTCTCCTGCCCTGTTCCTCCCCAGTCTACCCACAGAGCTCAGGGCTATGGCTACCAAATAATAGCTCAAATCCTCCCCTTCCCTAAGCATGTGGAATCATCAGCTTTTTGGGTAAAATTCTTGCATGTTTGTCTCCCTGTCTCAGATCACCTATAGGTCTTCTGGCTGACATAAGACTTTCTGGCCAGCTCAGCTCTTTGGCAAAGAAAACTCCAGAGGGAGGTGGAAACGGCAGTAGATGGCTAATTTTCCACTGTCTGGTTTGAGAAAACAATGATCTGATTCCTCTTCACTATGCAAAGGGGGAGATCAAAGCTGTTGTTGACACGGTCAGTATGGTAGATAAGGAAGGCAGCATCCAGCCATTCAAGGCTGTGAACATCTATATCTCACAGGCCTGTTAGCTAAAGCGCCTGCAAGATCTAAAGGAAGATCTGATATTTACATGTCTGCGTGTGTGCATCTGTGTGGGAGTAGGGTTTGTGTATATTATAAGGAGAAACTGCAGATGGAAACAATCCAGATGGGTGTATAAGACCCGGTTCAAAGCCCTTTAAAATCAGCAGAAGCCATTCTGAATACTGTGAAGGGGTCATTCTGGCCACATCTCTTCTTGCCCCTCCCCAACATGCCTGTGAGCTCAGGGATGCTCCCTGTTGCTTATCCTCAGTTAAACCCTGCGAGCACTGGGGCGTTCCATGTTCACCAAGGTGGCTGTTTTACAGGGAGTTGCTGGAGATGCCCCCTTCTCTGGTGCTTACACCCTGCAGATACTTAGAGGCAAGTGTGGCCCATTCATCACCTCCTGTTCAAGATACCAAGATCCCATTGTTTGATTTGGGTTTGTAAATTGGCGCCACCAGGTTTCTTTCCACCTTTTGTGTTGCTTTTATCTGAACACACTCCAACATCATCTCCCACCCCCAGCAGCCAGATTTGAGATCAGAAGGGCTCATTATCTCTTCACCTTCCCTCATTCCCTGGTCTATCATGTTTTTACCAGCTTTGCCTGAACTGCTTGTAACCTGTCTGCAGCTAAAGCATCCTTTTCTGAAAGGCCTTCATGCTGGATTTGCAGACATCAAAAGCCGATGACCTCTTTGCTCTAATGGCTGGAGTCTGTGCATGGTGATGGTGTGACATCTCCTTTGGATTTAGAAGGTTTCTGCTGTGCTCTCGTGTACAAAAGAAGCCTTTAAGATCTTATCATTTCCATGTAAGCGTGTTTATAGCCTGTAAACAGGCCACCTCTCTATCTTCGTTTCAGTAAGATCACAGGTTTATGCTCCTGAAGACTTTCACTGTAAAGCATTTTATTTCATGTTTTCCATCTTTAACAGCCTTTAAAAATGTGGGTGCTGGAACAGGACCAAGCAGTAGTGTATCAGTCACAAAGACACAGGATTGTTTCCACTCTCCACTCCCCTGTTTATACAGCCACAGATTGCAACAGCTTTCTTTACCACAACACTGAGTTAGAGGTCAAAACTGAGCCGCTGCCTCTCTCTGCACCACAAATCCTTGTGAGAAGTGTTGTTGTCTGCTCTCCTCCTCCTTGTCCTCCCCCAGCCCCATGGGTCTCTAGACGCATCTCACCTGAATCTTGACCAGGCTGAACAAACCCATTTGGCTTTTTCATCCCGATAACATCACTGGCCAGCGTGGAACAAACAGAAAGTGGAGGGTTGAGCCATTGAAGCAGATCGAGATTTGCCATGGGGGTGCCGTGGACAGTAATGTAATGTTCTGCATGAATGTGCAGGAGATGTGTTCAGGGAAAATGTACTTGCACAGATAGAGAATTTTTTTAATTCCAGGGTGTTATCAGATCTGGAAAAATGCTGAATGAGTGCAGTAACAGTCTACTGCTACAACATGAAGGGGGAGCTGTATTCTCTCTCTAACATCCACACTGTAATTGCACAGCCTCTGCAAATAATTAACTGAGCCTAACCAGACTTTCTTACCTGCATTAAATCTATATTTCCAGTTCCCTCCCCACCCCAAAAATTAATTTTCACTCTCAGACCCACACCCCTTTATTATAATAGGTAATGTAAAAATCTCTCCCAAATAACTTGATGGGAATACTAGGAAGAAAGGAGTTTCATCTTGTTTGGGAAGAAGTGAAAGTCTAGAGAAGGCAGATGTTACAAGAACATTCAAGTTCCCGTGCTGATGGCATATATATTCACGCTTGCGTATGTACATAGGCGTAGCCATCTCACTACTGCCACACACGGTGGTCTGGTTTCAGCAGCCAGGGCTTTCCGTTATGCTCTCTGCCACAGCACTGAACTCAGAGATAATATTTTATTGCTTGATCAGTGTAACTCCATGTGCAGAACACCACACTATTTGCAGTCTGAGCTCGGGCTATTAAGAAGAGACACAATCACCCAGTTCACTTTATAAATGATGGCATTTGCTAAGACCTCTCCAAACATTTCACATGCCAGCATCTCCCAGAGCTCCCATTGCTTTGTCCTTTGCCCACAGCCCAAACTGCCTCCCAGGTATGGTGATGCTGCCTGATGTGCTGGTTTTCTTCAGTGCCTTTGTGTGGGACCAACCTGAGGAGAGCCATTAGGGCAGGCAGTAGCTGGAGCAGAACAGCCAGGTAGTGGTGATTGTAGAAGAGGGGAGGCTACACCAGCTAGGAGTCTGGTTTGGCAAACAGAAGATAAATAGGCATTGGGCTGCAGCTTTCCATTACGTAGGCTCCCAGCAGTCTGTCACCATAGAAAACTGCCTATTTTATGAAATGAAACCTTTCTAAGATAAGCATTTATTCCAGATAATCATAATACCTAAGATGGAATGGGATAGTGTCTGGCAAGGCAAGAAGAACAGCCGTGAGGAGAAAGGATCCTGATAGGAGCAGTTTCTTTGTAGCGAAGGGCTACAGACTCTCCTCTGAAATAGAGGCTACTTCAAGGCTGCCCAGAGGCCACAAGCATCCCTCTTGATCTGAGGGACTCCTTCTCAAATGGACAAATCATAGAATCACAGAACCATAGAATGGTTAGAGTTGGAAGAGACCTTAAAGATCATCAAGTTCCACACCCCCACCATGAGCAGGGACACCTCCCACCAGACCAGGTTGATCAAAGCTCCATCCAGCCTGGCCTTGAACACCTCCAGGGGTGGGGCTTCCACAACTTCTTTGCACTACCTGTTCCAGTGTCTCACCACCCCTACAGGAAATAATTTATTTCTAGTATCTAATCTAAATTTCCCCTCTTTCAATTTAGAGCTGTTACCCTTTGTCCTGTCACTACATTCCCTGATGAAGAGTGTCTCTACAACTCTCCTCTAGGCCCTCTTTAGATACTGGAAGGTTGCTAGAAGGTGTCCCCAGGGCCTTCCCTTCTACAAGCTGAACAATGCCAACTCTCTCAGCCTNGGTTGGCTTTCTGGGCTGCCAGCACGCACTGCCAGCTCATGTTGAGCTTCTCATCCACCAGCACTCCCAAGTCCTTCTCCTCAGGGCTGCTCTCCAGCCAGTCTCTGCCCAACATGTATTTGTGCCTGGGATTGCCACATCCCAGGTGCAGGGCCCTGCACTTGACTTCATTGAACTTCATGAGGTTTGCACGGGCCCACCTCTGGAGCAGTTCAGTGACATTGCAGTCTACTGAGGCCCTGCCAGCGTTGTGAGGAGGGAAGGTGGCTTTGCACAAGCAGAGGGAAGACATGCACTGGAGCTGCCAGCACCATAGCTGATAGGATATGACATAACTTCCAGTCTAAAAAGCCAACAGTCACATTACTGAAGCTGGTCAATGACCAAGGCCATGTCACTAAGACAACCAAGTGCGCAGTTTATGAGGGCTCAGCACCAGTCTTTGGCTTATCCACCACGGTGACGTGGTGATAGCTCAGCCCTGGTGGTGCCATGAAGCTGTCTGGTGTCTTCTTACCTGCTTGAAGCAGGGGGTGATATACAGACCAGTTTCTCCCTCATCCACGGCCAGTGCACCATCAGTGCTAGATGCCAACAGCCTTGTGTCTCTCACAGCCCAGCCTCTCAACCCAACTGCTCACCTTAGCCGGAATTAAAAGCCAATGTCTCCTCCCTCCATGCTGCGTAGGTCCTCCTCTTCACAACTACGAATCAAGCCCTCCCAGTAGGAAGCTACTGCTCGAGACCAAGGAACAGAGACCTTTTCTCATCCCAGATATCTGGATCCTCTGTCAGTGAAAAGGAAAATGAACAGCTTATCCAAGGACTCACCATAAGGCCAGTGACAGAGGTGGGGTCTTCAGGGGGCTGGAGCACCTCTGCTATGAAGACAGGCTGAGGGAGCTGGGGTTGTTCAGCCTGGANAGACCTCCAAGACACTTGTAGAGCAGAGTTGAAGGACAACTGAGATGATATAAAATGTCTAAAATGTCCCCAAACCTGGGCATGAGCAAAATAAACAAGCCCCTAAATTTGTGGAAAATTGTGGCCAGGGACTGATTCATCTGACCAAAGATCTGCCCGCCTCAGAGTAATCTGAATCACTCCTATGACTGACCCAGCTGGATCACGAGTGACCTCAGCAGGAGCTTAGACAGCCAGATCACACTGTAAATGTGAGCACCTGCATCTATATGTTGGCTCATCATAGCACTAAAGATGGTCCAAGACCAGCCGCCCTTCTGCAGTACAAATTCCCCCCAGATGAGGGGCTCCTACAGCCCCAATGGCAGGAATGGCCTCTCACACAGGGCATCCATTCCTAGACCTCTTCTGTGTCTCACAGCCCTGCAGGTCCCAGAGGAAAAATCACCTGGGTCCAGGAATGGCCAGGAAGAAGCTGAGGCCAAGGGAAAATTTCACGTTAATGGGATGCAAGCACAGAGAGCTGCCAAGCCTCACTGAACACAGCACTGTGTGCCACAAGGGCTCTATGAGCTGGAGGAAAACAGGATGTTTGGAGGAAGTGAGGTCGGGGAAGTGCTCTGAAGAATATAGATACTGCGGAGCACTAACACTAGTGTTTGTTTTTTCATTTAAAGCACAAGTTCTGCCTTTTCCTCCACATGAGGGATGCTGTTTGTCTTTCCTAGTTTAGACTATGCAGCCTGTGGGGTGAGACTGGCTTGCCTGGAGTCTAGCAGGTATGCCTGTGGTGCAAACCTTGTTTGAGCAACATTCAGCCTCTGCCATACACATGAATGACGGAGAAGAAACCATATGAAGAGCTCTGTTGTACTCTCAACGTTAGGTCCGAAGAAGCAAAGTGTAGCAAGGGCCAGTTGGGAGTTTTCCTCATGGCTGAGTTTTTGCTGGCTGGTTTCCCATCTCCCTTCCCATCATACAGTCAGGAGCACTCATACCCTGAGTGCAACAGCAAAGCAGGGAGCTTCCTCTCCAAACTAGCATGCTGCTTCTGTGCACATCTTGGGGCCGGCTCAGTCAGGGGTTCCTGAGGCTGTATACATCAGAGCTGCCACACGGGTCCTCCAGGTTGTGGGTTTTGACTGGAAGTTGGTAAGAAAGTCTTCTGTTGTACCTCTGGGCTTTAAAACAAACCAGGCAACAGGAAGAAAGCATCGATATGTCCATGAGACAGCCTGGTCGCAGCTTAGGTAATGGTATGGCAGGCTTTCCATGCACTGACATCTCATGATGAGCCAATGCCAAGCAGCAGTGACTAACTTGCCATTGGCCCAAAAGTTCCCTGCCCTATGTGAAGGCTTTGTTAGGATGTACTGCTTCACTGAATCTGTTCCCTACCCTGAGGATGTCCTCCATACTCCTGTCCTTCACCAGATAAGACACAGCCAGTTAGTTTATGGTCCTCCAGGACTTTTGCCACTGATAGCAACAAAGAGCTGAAATGTCCTTCTGCCTCATCTGAACTGCGGCATCAGCTCCTTCGGCAAGACATTGCTCCAGGTAGAGTGTTTGCTCTGTAGCACAGCAGGGGTGCTGGACCCATCTGGCCTTCAGGCACAAGGGCAACCCAAATGACAAGTCCTCCACAGCAGGGGCATGCAGACCACAAATACAGAGAGATAATTAATCACAAGTATGCGATGCAGGGAATTTTTGAAGTTTCACCCACTCCTTCCCGCTGCCCAGGACAACATCTGCATCTGGGAAAGTTCTAGTAACTGGGATATCTGGTCTGCTGGGGAGGGACTCTCACAGTGATCCTGGAAGGACTAGCTGTTTGGTGAAGAGCAGAGAGGTTTTCACTCCTGAGGTTTCCTACTTACACACAAATGAACTAAGTGTTGCTCCTGGTTCCACCAGAGATTTCCTGCAAATCCATAAAGAAAAATCACAGATCTTGCTGATCTTTCCACTCACACTTTCACTTGCATTGTTTCTCTCTCCCATCTCACTATCTGCTTTTCCCATTTGGGACTAGCCTTATGGCTAGGAAAAGTGGTTTTGTGACATTTCCAAATACATCACGTGGTCCAGTGGGACCTCTTCTTAGCTAAGCCCATGACACTATGAGGATGGAAATTAGTGCAATCGCACCACATAACAGTCTAGGTCCACCAAAGCCTGTAAAGTTGGTATCACAGGAAGACAAGGGAGAATTGTATCATCACCTTGTATGTCTTTTTCAGCTCAGAAATGGTCTCATGACACAGTAGATACATTATAATGAAATCAAACTTCTAACTGCAGCCAATCCAGGATTAAAATTCAGTCCTCATTGATCTTAAATCTCAGACTGAATAAAACCCTGTCCCCAGGCAGGCTGGGGTACTCAGACCAAGGTTATCCTGCCATTTAACTACATGTGAGTCTGTGGACACAGATAGCAAGATGGGTGGATGTGGCTGTCTCTGGTGGTTTTAACTTCATGCCCTTTCATTTCAGATGATTAGTGAAGTGCCTGGGGGATTTTCCCCGGATGACATGACTGCACTAGCCCCACTGAATTATATTCAACTCACCTGTTTCCCACCTCTCGTGGAAGGAGGGTGTGAAGCTTCAGCCTTTTCATGTGCACTTTTAGAGACGAACCCAACCGTAACAAGGAGGAGCCACAATCCGCAGCAACAAGAGACCTGGAAAATAAGACTTGTGGGAGAAAATGGAAAGAATAGAGGGGCTCAGGAGACATGCAGTCATATCACATGTGTCTGCACAAACAAGGGCTGGACAGGAAAAACTACCACAAGAGGCTTACATTAGGCATTGGGGGAATTTTCTAACAGTGCCACTAGTGAAGCTGATTGCCTAGGAAGGTGCGGATCTTCCATCCTGGGTGGCTTGGAAAAACAGGCTAGACAAATACTTATTAGGGAATTATCTAAGTTGATAGGATCCTGCTTCAGGGCTGAAAGGTTGATTAGATATTGTCTCTCAAGATCCTTTCTAAACTGATTCTCATGCTTTAATTTCATAGTATGAATGTAGAGCCTGTCTTCTGCAGGACATCCGTGTGTCCAGAAGCAGAGGAGGGTGAGAACAGAAGCCACACTCTACAGGGACATGAGGCACAGGCTGGGGAGGCCAGAGAAAAAGGTGAGGTGAGGCAAGTTAGAAATCCAAACCAGAAAATAACATAGGTGGGAAGGTGAGAAGAAGGGGATACACTCAAAAGAAAGATGCTCAGCAGAAGAAAGATGCCCAGCAGAAGAAAGATGCCCATCTAGGCTGCAGCATGGAAAAAATCATACGTGAATTTGACATGCGGGTTTGTGGCAGAAAATGCCACTGGGTTTCATAGAATCATTTAGTTCAGCAAAGACTCTTAAGGTCACTGAGTCCAACCATTAACGTAACACTACCAAGTCCACCACTAAACCATATCCTCACATGCCACTTCTACACATTTTTCAAATACCTCCAGACTCAACCGCTTCCCTGAGCAGCCTGTTCCAGTGCTTGACAACCCTTTCAGTGAAGGAACTTTTCGTAGCCTCTAATCTAAACCTCCCCTAGTGCAACTTGGGGCTGTTTCCTCTCATCCTAAGAGCCCAAATATAAAGATATGTCATCAAAGCAAGAAGCTTATGAATCAGATTTGCATTACAGCTGAAGAACCCAGGTGAGAAGGCTCTGGAAAGAGTAAGAACAGTGGCAAAGGCCTGACAAAGAAAGGAAAATATAGAAAGGGCTGTGGGTACACAAGTTGCATAGGCGATGCTGCGGTAAAGACCCCAGACCCTGGTGGAGTTGAAATGGAAGGAGATGCTCAAGGGATAACAATGATGGCTTTAAGAAAGAAGAAGTGAGATTAGAGCTAAGGATAAACCCTCCAATGGTGAGACTAGCTGGGGACTTGAGGATCATCCTGTTCCTGTGATGAACCACTTGAGAATGAGCCAGAAGGACAGTGTGTGCCTGGGCCAAGGGCAAAGCTGATGCAGTCCTGGGACCCGGGAAGAGTACTGCAGCTGCCAGCCCTCCTCCCTTGCAGTTACTGTGGCTTCAGCAAATGGCAGAACCATGACAAAGGCTCCCCATGCAGCAGCTGGGCAGCCAGCAAACACTGTCTGCAGCAGCAGACAAAAACAAGAACACAGGCAGAGGCCTCTGTGATGGAACTGCTCAGCTCAGAGGCTCCGCTCACATTGGCAATCTAAATCCAACCGATGTGTCTCACTAAATGCCTCCTGTGCAGACAGCCTGTTCTGCAGACATCCTTTGAAAAGAACCGGTCATATTTCTTTGAGATTCACTGAGAGACACCAACTCAGGAAGTCCCAACACTGAAGTAGATGAGGCTTGCAGAGACAGGAGTACTATACACATTTGCCCTGTTTTTCCTCTTTCTCAGGCTCTGCTTATGTCCACTGGTGGGATTTGGGGGTATTCTTCTTCCAGGTTCCTGCTCCCAGCAGGGCATGAGTGCTGCATCCTTCAGCCAGCTCTAGGGATGAGAACCTCTTGGGTAAGATTTGGCCACACACCAGCTGCAGAAGCAGAAGCAGTTTGATGGAGTTGGGGTGGCTGGAGAGGAGCAGAACAGCCCCCATGACACCTACTGCCACTGTTTGAGCAGAAAGTGGGAAGAGGAGAGGCTCAAATCAAAGCAGAGACCTGAGGAAGAATATGGTCACTTGTGTGCTCCAGGTCATGGATGATGTAGTCAGATGGATGTCACAGTGTCAGATTGAAGCCCTGTACACAAGGTCCTTGCACGGCTTAGGTGCCCAGCTGGATCCAGAGAAACATCCATACTGGTGGCAGCCAGAGCAGCACTGTCACCCACTGTCCCCACATTACAAAGACACAGCTCCAAAACCATGCTAGAGGGGCCCTCGTGCCCACAATAGCCATTTTTAACCTCAGTGTGCCTCTTCTTCTATTGTAGGACAGTCCTGACTCTTAAGCCTCACTAGGCTAACATTTGGGCCACAGGACCCTGTACACCCCCAGCAGTTCTAACACCATCAGTAAGAGAGAAGAAGTCCAAAAAGCCCAGGCACAGCTTCTGCAGGAGCAAATAGAGCAAAGGTACCTCTCTTACCTCCTTTTACACATGGTGCAAGAGGACAGAGCCAAAGCATGTTGGGACATTTCAGCAGTGAAGTCATCCACAGCCCGTAAGAAAGCTGTAGAAGAAGCAGAATCAAACCCACTCATTCTGAGCCAATTCCTTGTTCTGCAGAACAGAGATTGGCAAAACCTGCCAATCTAGTTAACCAGGCAAGGAAATCTAAGACAGCAACCCTAACCACATGGCGCAGGGACTAGTGTTCCTGTCCCAAAGAGTGAGAGCGGGAGGAGGCTCACTGCTTGCTTACTGGCTGCAGGCTGAAGAAGCTTTGGACAGTCATTTGTTTTAAGAGTGATTGCATAAATTAACAAACCAGCCAGGAGGTGGAAAGTCAGTATCAGTCTAATCGCCACTCCTGGTTAGGATCTTCCCAACATCCCACAAGGCACCCTCTCAGCTGTATTCCCCGCTACAGCGTTTCTCCATCCAACCCCAGCCCAGGCTGGAGAAGATGGGAGGTGTTGTCTCCCCTCACCTGCTGGGCTCAGTGTTTGAAACAGGAGCTGGAGAGAGAGGGCCTGGTGGCACCCAGATGGTTCAAAGGAGCAAGGCCATCCCTCCTGCTGCCTACACGGGAGCTCACAGTCAGTCCCGAGGGCTTGTCATCAGGGATGTTAGTGTGTGCCTGGAAGAGCAGCACGCCTGTAGTAGAACGCTAATTGTCACGATTCAATTTCCCACGAGGACCCCTCCCTGCAGCACTGTGTATTTACTTTGAAAACCATGCTGCTTTTGCTAATGGCTCACCAGGAACGTGGCAAGGAGGAACCACATCCCGGCATGGATTTCAGGCAGAGAATCACAGGGGTTGTGACTGCAATGGGCTGCCCCAGGGTAAAGGGTACCTGCAACAGCACAGTGCCACCACCAGCTTCAAAGCCACTGCACTGAGCCCAGTACTGGCTCCATCCCCAGCCGTGGGCTCCCTCCTGCTTCTGGACCACCCCAGACCTGCACTGCATGAAGACACCCCTAAGGGCTGAGTTTCCAGCCAGATCAGTCCCTTAAGGGGGGAGCAAAAAGGATTTGGCCACCAGGGAAGAGACATTGCAGGCTGGAAATAGTATGAATATAATAACATGAAACTTCTGCTTAAAGGTTTTCTCTTGTGGTGAAAAAAGATGGTATTTACCATGTTGTCGCATATATACACCACCACCATAGTGAAAATACAATCAAATTATTGACTGTTATTAAATTAGACAGCTTCAATTTTCAAGAGATCAAACATTTAAAAGAACATTTTATTTTACCTTTGATCCCACACTATTTATGCCAATGATTACATTAACACTGATGACTGTTTTGTACCTTCCACAGCATGTATCTTTTCAATTTAAATAATTGCCAGGGAATCCAGCTGCTTGTCAGGTGTCATGGAATGAAGATAGATTTGCGTACATGTTGGCATGTTGAACAAGCTTTCTTTCCTGGTATTGGTGTTCAGCAATGTCACCTTCAAGCAATGAAGGCAACAGCAACTACTTGATCCAGGCAGATGATATTGAAAGAAAGTCCTTATTAGATATTCACTGTCCTTATTAGACATTCATATCTCTACCTCCTCTTAGGTGATTTGCTCCAACATGTGATTTAGTTAACATCTGCCAGCAGCAGAGTCTCTTTGCTGAAAGAGTTCCAGGCTGCCAGCTGAGGCAGACCGGTTTACCAGTTTTAATTGGTCCATTAAGATATAGCCCATGTGGCCATGGGTTGGTGTCAATAGACAATGAATGTACAAGAGGAGGGCAAATCTTTCAATACGGTATTATATCCACACATTTTACTTATTGCTCATGGCAGTGGTTAGGATCCTCAAAATGGAACAGAAAATCAACATTTCAGTGACCATTTTTAAGTGAGCACCCAAGTAAATTGTGTCTGCTCTGCCCCTTGCAGAACCGGCCTGACCTTGGGTCACTGGTAGCCTGATTTAACGTGCCTGAAAGTCTCTGTTTCTTCTAAATGTCATTCTGGTTGGCTGCTTTCTAGAAGAGCCCGCCTGCTTCTATCCAGCAGAAGCTTGGGGTTGGACATGAAGCTCCCAAATCCTGTGAAACACAAGTGGCTGTCTTTTGCATCACACTGGAATTTGTGAAGGAAGCAGTGAAGAGAACGGGAATTTATAAGCTTCCATCAAAAGCTAAATTTTCTGGGCAAAAAAGGGAGCCAGCCAAAGCCAACCTGGATATAAGACATCCATGGCTTGCAGGTGCTAGGGTGATACAGGGCGGGGGTTGGAGGACAAAGATTCATTCAGTCCTTTAGTCACACTCTCCTTCCCTCTGGCTATCTGCTGCTCCCATCCAGGCACACCTGGCACAGGAAGCCTCCTTAAAAAAGACTACAAGATAGGTGGAAAGGGGAGATGTGTAATGGGTAAAGAGATTCATTCTTGCCCTTGATTACATTTCTTCTTAAAAATATTACTTTACCACTTTCCCACCCTCTCTTCCCATTCAGTCGATTACTAACCAAGTCCCACTAGAAGGAAACAGGATCTTATCATGAAAAGTAGTAGTCACGGCTGAGTAATACCTGCCTTGGAAATGGGCAGATGCAGCCAAATCAGAAAAATGAAAAAAAAAAAGTTTTACCAATAGACCCAAGACAAAAAGCTAGGCTGGGCTACAAACTCTCCCCATGGTGGGAAGTATTTGCATGGAGGTATTCCTTTGAACTGTCACACAGGTGCAGCAGCTCTGTTTATACTGGAGGTCTTTGAAGCCTGAAGATCCAGACAACCTCATTTACCACCTTTTCTTAAACTAAAGTGATCTGGAACTGACTGAACCTTAATTACAATATCTGGCATCCCATTTCTGAGACGTGTGACTTCACTCCATCAATGCCACTCTTCTCTTTTGCAAAATTTTTCCCGTGTGTGCAAAGCACAGGTCATGTCTTGTGAGCCCAGGTGCTGTGTGCTTATCAGCGCCAGCTTCTGCCTTCTCTTTCCAGTCTCTTATTGTGAAGGATGACACATTGCATAACGAAGAGCCCAGAAAGTCATGCCCTGCAGCACCAGGAGACATGCTCCCAGCTTTTCAAATGATACTCATCTTTCCCATCACTTTCCAATCATTCATTGAGTGATAAGCATCATGAAATAAAGGTATTCCCAGATGAGTGTTCACAGGGCACATTTGCTCAAAGCCTGCATTGTTCTGGGCAGATTTTCTGGTCAACAGTTACCTTCAGAAAGCAAAAGCTGTCATGTTTGCCTGGTTCTTTTTAAGAGCTGAAGAAAACACATTCTTTGTTCTTGCATTTTCTTCCACGTTCATGAGGAAATGCATCCATTGCACAAGGTGGGGCAGGCCCCCAAGCAAAACAACTGCTTGACAAGCTGTGGTACTGTGGGATATTCAAAGATTACAGCAAACATCAGGTAAATGCCCAGAAACACCAAACAACGAATGTCACGTGGAGAGGGCCAAGGAAACTTCCCCCAAGTCAGCGAGGAGACACCTGCAATAGCTCAGCTCAAGCTGATACAGCTTGTGGCATAGCACCGTGTGGAGATGTTGGCTCAGGTCCTGCAATCAAGTTGAGTGTGGGCATGCCATGATGACCTCCAGGATCCAGAACAAAGGGTTCTGCACTGCGTGGAGATGCTCATGAAGCAACCTCCCATCTGGTTACACCAATAATTGGGGGGCCAGAAACCAGCAGCAGCTGCTGGTTGCCAATGTCCAAAGCTGTGTATGAAACAAGACTAATTATTTTGTCATTGTTGGCCCTCAGCTGGGCAGATTGGAAAGAACCAGGCAGAAACAATGAACAGAAAAAAGACAAGTTACCTTGCAAGCAACAATCAAACTCCTTCCTGGATGCTGTACTCCTACCCAACTCAGCCCAAAAGGATGTGAACCAGAGTTTCTCACTCCCTAACAAATACCCTAGTAGTGGAGTTAAAAACCATTCTGGCAAGGAGCTCTCTCCAGGATATTTGGTAATAAATACATTTTCACACACAGGCCCTCACTCTGATGCAGCAACCAAAGAGCAACTGGTTTCAGCAAGTCAGGAGAAGAGGCTGTGAGATGTCTTGCAGGCCTTTGCAAGCTGTTTGTTTACATGAAATCAAAGTTTTACAACACGAATATATCCCAATAAAAAGCTTCTTAACATATCAGTGACATAGATGCAAACAAAATCCCCCCCAAACACAGTCTTTAATTGGTCTGACCCACATCTTCAAACCTGAGATATTATAAATATACCTGATGGAGTGATACAGTGATAAATGGATGGGGTTTGTGTGTCTTTTAGGCCTCAAGGAATCATCTGGGAAGCCACAAGATGTTAATGAGCCTGCCCCAGAGACATTTGGTTTTATGGAAACAGATTAAAAGAATTTTACTTAACAACTTAATCATGCAGTATAATGAGTAAATAAAAAATAATGTCATACAGATAAGACATGGGAAATTCCAGTGCTAGTGATATGAAATGCACGGAAATGATAATAAGGCGGCTGCAGAATGAAAATAAAAACAAATGTGAGAGAAAAAAGGCAGATATGTAAAAAAGGGGGTTATACCATTATTAAAAGACTAGGGCTGTTCCACACCAGAGCAAAAAGTCTTCCATAACATAAATGTTTTTGTCATCTTCATATTTGTGCTTATGCATGAATGTAAGAGTGAAAGTTTGAGGAATTCAGCCAGGGCCCAGATCTGTGCATTGTCTTTACCGGTTCATTAAAATAGCAGTATAAAGTCACCAAATATGACCATCACATTTTATCTCAGTTTGAGGAAAGCCAAAATCATATTCACTGTTTACATAGAAAACCGTAGTGTGAGGCTGACACCAAAAAAAACACTGTTGGCACCCCGATGCTCC
This sequence comes from Thinocorus orbignyianus, assembly GCA_013400375.1. Lineage (NCBI taxonomy): Eukaryota > Metazoa > Chordata > Aves > Ciconiiformes > Thinocoridae > Thinocorus > Thinocorus orbignyianus. Next base: position 306,016 of record VXBW01007750.1, read on the forward strand.
TTTTGGGAAAGGCTACAAAAGGACACGTAGTACCAGGAAGGACCTTGGTGAGACCACAGAGCACAGGACTTTCCCAGGGCCATGATCTCAAGGAAGACCCACTGACAATGAGCAGATACTTGACATCTCTTGGGCCATAGGAATCCCACCTGGATGAGAACAAACCCAGTAATGCAACTGGGGGAAAGACTGCTCTTTCTATTTTTTCTCTTCATTAAACCAAACTGATGAAACTAGGAAGTAATGTACTTGGATTTAGAGAGAGATTCAATTTCACTTCAAAGGAATGTTTTTGACACTTTCTCTTTTTTTAAGTTTCAACCAATTGTGCAGGGAAACAATTCTTTCTTAAAGTAGCCTCCAAAACATTACTTTCACAGCTGTCTTGACCAACACCTCCCCAGTACACACCAGCTCTACATTTCTTCATGAATGGAAAACACATTTCTGCCCTGGGACCTTTACCTGATGCCCACAACAATTCATGTACTAGAAAGTCTGCAGGAGGCAGCGGGGAGCTCTGAGCAGTTGTTCTGCAAAGCAGAATATGATGTTGGGATTCCTATAAGTCCTGGATAAGCCCTCCAGACCCACCCCCCAGTGGAAAGACAGAGCCCATCCAGGTCTGTCTCCAAGTGGTATGTAACCACACCAAGCGTGAAGGGTAAAGGCAGACGAGGAAAAACATAATGACAGGGATTCAGCTTCTGTCTTCAGGCTGGGTATATAGACGGTTAAGAGAAAGGAATGACACATGTTGGACAAGGGGGAATGGTGTATCATACCTTTTTTCTTGCAAAAGAAAATTACTATTGGAGTTAAAAATGAGCTTCAGCAGGGCAGGTGTACACACATCCAGGGATGATGGCACTTTGGGAGCAGTGGCCATGGGTGGAGTGTTAGAAATTATCATGACCCTCTTGCCAGGTAGACCAGCCAACTGAGTGGCCCAGCACTGCAGATCCAGTAGCTGAGCTTGTGCTGTGGGGCAGAGCAGAGATCATCAGGCAAGGGAGCAATTTCTGAGGATGTGTCTCTGATTAACCTGAATGCTGTTTCTCTGCCACTTGCCTGCCTGATTCAGACACAGAAGTTCAGTTTAATACAAGTAGGTAAAAAGCTCAGAAAATGTTGGCATGAAGCACCACCACTTTGTGATCTGTTAATTATGGGTGCATCTGCACTTTGAAGGTGTAGTTCTAAATACAGTTGCATCCTTAGAAAAGGGTATGACATCAGTGGTGAAAAATTCTCACATGCAGCTCCATGTGCAGAGCCAACAGAGGAAAACAACGATAACAACGATAGAAGTGAAGATGAAACCCGGGGCTTTGAGAAAGACTTTACAGACTCTTCCTATCAGACATCCAAAGACCAAGACCAAATGGGGAAATAAGTGAAACCTAGACTCTGCAAATGACATGCTGCCTGTACATGTATCACTCCATCCCCATGACAATCCAATTGTGGTGACAACCCTATATGGCAGGGTTAGAGACAGAAAGAAGCATCCCCTGCTCTGAAAGCAATGCACAAGTAAGGCAAGACACACGACATCGTGCTAGAGGTGTTCCAGCAACCCCAATATAAATACATTTCTTGACATACCACCTGCTGCTAAGGGACTGGCTTCTGTGCTCCTCATGGGTTTGCATCCATCAAGACCTGCTATGTATGAACCAGCTGGAAAATATCCGTGGGATTACATGGCTTAACCTGCCTTTTGTCTGTGTTAAGGAATAGGTATTTCCTACCATACTGGTCTGTCAGAGATGAGTTGTCCTTGAGGATGAAGCTGAGTAAGCAGAAAGCCAATGTGTGCATCCAAGGGCTCAAGAGGGCTCCTAGTACCAGAAAAATGAAGCTGTAGCCACATGAAGCAAAGCTCTGGTGCAGCAGAAGTTGACACTGCTGGCAGAAATTTATTCCAACCTCTGACCTGTCAGGTTTTGTTCTGGATCAGACCCAGCATGGTCTGTACTACAAAGTCTCTAATTCAGATCAGATGTTGTCTGCCCGTAGGGTATCTCACCATGGCAGTTAAGCCAAGATCACCATTTCCTTCACTCTTATTGTCTGCTTTATATGTCCTTCTCCTCCTTCTTCTCCTTTGCACTACCACCAGTATTTTTGCACACCCCTGGCAAGGCGGCTCAGGAGACGGATCCAACTAATGCTCGCCCAGCAATGAAGAGGGATATATGACCAGGCCATGTGTCTAAGCAGGCAGGGACAGAGAAGACAAGGTGTTAGCAGCCCACATATGGTTTGGTATATGTTGGCAGGGAACCACACACTAACTCTGTCTTCAGCATAGTGCATGTGCTGGGTCAGGCCTGTATAAAAGAATACCTGCTGCCTAAAGTCTGTATTATGCACCCTGACTAATGGCATTTAAATTTATTCAGGAGTCAAACCTGGTTTGATTCAAATCCATGTTGTGATTTGATCCAGCAGCATACAGATCTGGTACTGAGGGTTATAGAATCACAAGCCCCATCTGTATCACTCATGTAGTCCCGGGCTTTTTTTGCTGGGACCTCTTACAGGGTCCCAGACTCATCTTTTGGGATGGGGGCGCACCTTCACCTTGGACAAAAGAACTCAGTGACCTTCCTGTAAGGAAAGCTATGAAATTAATTCCTCATCCCATGGGCCTGAACTGAGGTCACTCAATACTTGGAAACTCAAATATGTCATAGGACTCTTACAACATCCCTGTTCCAGGAATAAACTGGTGGTTCTAATTTCTAGACCTTCCTTTGCCCCAGGCTGTGCAGGGTTTGCGTTTCTATGCATTTAAAGCTGAGAACATGATACATAAGCTTCTCACAAGTAACACAATGTGCATCTAACGCGGGATCCCCTCCTCTGATGGGCTGGGCGGATTGACATTTGCACCAAGAAGAAAAAGGCTCTTCCTTCTTCTTTTGCTCCCAACTGTGGATCCATAGCATCATGGCCAAAGAAAACTCATTTTTCCTCTTACAGACTGCATACAGAAGAACTGGTTTCCATGAAGGAGTATGAAGAAAATCTGCATAAAACAAAATCCAGGATTAAAATACGGTGATCCTGGACAACAGGCCAGTACCTACTGATCCAAAATGCCGTTGGCCCCAAAGGAAATGTCTGTCTAATTAATGTCACTAGAAGAAAGGCATGTGCATGGCTCATACGTGCTCTCTGCCAAAGTTACAGTTGGCAAGATCACACTTTGCCAAGAGCAGTCTGCTGGCAGAGCCCCATGTTTTCCACTGCCTAGAAGCATGTGTCTCTCTTCATTTCAGAGGTATCTTCCACCACCAGCGGGCTGCCCCTGCCATTTTGAGAGCCCTGGCCAGACACACTAACCCCTCCAGAGTTAACCTCTGCTTTCACCAGAAAAGGAAGCGGAGTCCCTTATGCAATGTTTAACAAGCACTCAAAGCCAGAGATGCTTTTGTCCCCATTTCAGCCTAGAGCACGCTGCAAGATTCAACTAGCCCAGAACTTTAACAAGGCATCACTAGGATGAATCAGTACTACCAAGTTATGTGATTACTTAACATTCTGTATGCATAACTGGATGAAAAAACCTCTCTCCCATCTCTTCTTTCTCCTTCGTCCAATCTCCCCAATTATCTTCATCTGTTGAAGCCAAGATCCTTTCAGTACCTCCAGCTTGCCAGGGAGAGTTGCCCCAGCTTGCTAGCTGAATTATAACACACCCTCCAAATAATTCTCTGGCTCAGAAATTGCCTAAGTGAGAATATCACTTATGTGCATAACAAGGAAAGCACGGTTGGGTGAGTAATTGATTCAATTTGGATTGAAATGGAAAAATCTAGTCAGGTTCTACTCCCAGTTCTCTCCTCCTATACTTGCACAGATTTCAGCAGGTCTGTTCTCGGGGCCGAGAGATGAGTTGAAGGCTTAGGACTAATCTCTTTGGAAAGGATGGCTGGCTCAGGGTCACCACCTAGAATTCACAAGCGGCTATTATCTTACCGTTAGCAGAGAGCTGGGAGAGGGAACCCCAGGGCTGCATGGGTGGAAAAGAAGTTGTTCTGCTTGGGGGCTTATCTGGAGGGTTGTTTTGCAGTGGGATGATGCTCAGACTTTCAGGACCTGAATACAAACTGTAAGGTTGAGAATAGCCCCAAGGCACAGCCTAGACATGATTTTTGGAAAGGAGTGAGGGTTCCTGCCTACTGCGGAAAGGGATGGCCCACAGGCAGCTCAGGGGACAAGCAGGAGTCAGAAATGCAAGAAAGTTGAGATTTCCAACTTTTTATTTGCAGTGGTACAATTCCTCACACCAAAGATAAGTGACAATAAGCTGCACATCTCTGATGGGAACCCGGTATGGAGCAGTTGTCACTGTCCTCTTGTCCTGTCTTGATCTGTCTGGATCTATGGGATCTCTGACAAATCTTTCACTAAATGCATGTGTAGTACTGGTCATAGAGGAGCCCAGAGCCCAGCACGGCTGCCAATCTTTTAAGAAAAACAATAAACATATAGTAGATATAACCTCAAAGAATGCAGAGCAGAAAGAACAAGCCTCTGACCAGGCAGGGACTTTTCTTTCAGTACTTCAAGGAAGATCTTTAGCAAAACCAACACATTTCAGCTTGCTTAACAAACTGTGGGGGGAGGAAGGACTGTGCAAGAATACACAATACAGGAGCAAGTGTCAGCTTAAACATATCTAAGACAGGACAGATCTTCTTGTCTCTCTGACATGCCTATCTCCTCCAGCTATCCTAGCAGCATTTTCCTTTTCCTCTGTAGATAACATGTTTAAATACTTTAAGATGGACACTGGATGTAAATGGTGCCAGCTGTGTAATGCAGAAAGTCTGCACCAATAGCTACATTGCTAAAGTGTTATTTACTCACATTATTGCTGCCTTGCCACCAGTGGTGGCAAGCAGAACACCTTCCTTTTTCCCTAGGAGGGAGACAGTAAAGACACAGAAAGAGGAGTTCATGGTCCATGTGAAACCTGCAAGAAGGTCTGGAGAGAACATGAGGGATCTCCTCCATGATGTTTGTGAAGAGTTTTGGAGAAAGAATTGTGACATCTCTCATGACAACATTCACGATGTAATCCTTCATGACATCACCCCTCTCGAAGAACCACAACCCAAGGCTTCTTTTCATATGTTCAGGCTGGCACAGCTCAAAGCAGGAAATTGGCTCAGGACTTCCCGGGGCAGGGGAGGAGGTCTTTTAACCAAACATTGATTCTCAATGGATTTCCATCTCTGCTTCTTAATCTTCTTTCTGTGCGCTCTTGATTCCCACCACTCATCTACCCTGGGGGCATTCACTTGAGTGTTGCCACTCTATTAAATGTGAATTGAATTAGGCAGGAGGCAATTATCTGTGCTGGAACTTTCCCAGGGTATCAGAGCTAACATCCTCATCAGTATCTGATGAGATCTTTACAGACCACAAGCAACACAGGCATCATTTGATGATGGTGCTTCCCACACTGCTTCTTAGTATGCTTTTGGGACGCTGCACTGCAGAATAAGTCAGAGGGAAGAGTCAAATCCCACCCCTCCTCACAAAGCAACCGATGTTCTCATTGAGATCCCTTTAAGTGCAGGTCTACTGCTGTGGCATCTTACTCACAGGTGGGTGAAAAACAGCACTCTGGCATGAGCCAGGTTTGATGTGCAAACTGAGCACACATGTTAGCACCCTGCTAAATCTGTGGGGAAGGATCCACCATCAGCAGAGGTGCTGGTGAAAGATGTTCCTGCTCTGCCCTGACCTGACTATCTCTCATTGTACCTCAAATTAGACAAACCTCATACTCGTATGTTAGGACAGTTGTGGCAACCAGACCAAGGACATTACTCTCTCCACTACTGGGCCCCCAATTCAGGGTGGGTATCAAGAAACTGAGAAGAAGCAAAGGAGGGCTACCAAGATCAGGAGGCAGAGCACATGTCCCAGAAGCAGAGACTGAGAAAGATTTAGTTGTTTAGTCTGGTGAATAGGAGACTGAAAGGGAGATCTAATAAGCAGACAACAACTAATTGAAGGGTGACTAGTGTGACGGTGCAGCCCAGCCCTTCTCAGCAGAGGCAGGTGATACAAGAAGTGGCAGAAAACTGGTATTTGGGAGGTTTGGGGTGAACAACAGGAAAAGCTTTTTAGCTGGGAGGGAGGACTAGCCCTAGATCTGGTCACCAGAGTTATCTCCATCCTTGGAGACACAGGTAAACAAAGCCACATCCAGCCTGAACACACACTGGGGATAGCCCAGCTAGTCAGAACAGGAGGTTGGAAGGTAGATTTCCAGAGATCTCTTCAGACAAAACCTCCTATGGTACAATCCTCCCATCAGCTTTGCCAGCTTTCTGTGTGACCACAAAGGGAGTCAGTGAACTGCTTTATTTGAAAAATAAGGCAGAGTTTGTTTCAGGCAGATCTGTTCTAATAGTTCCCATATCAGCCTGCAAATAGAGACGGGGGGTCTGTGGCAGACAGTCTCCAAGTTGCCACGACTGCCGACAAGATCACCACTGGTAATCTAAGATAGCATCTATCTCAGAGAGGTTTATAATTTAGGACTCAAACAGCTCAGTAGCTTCCTAACTGAAACAGTTTCATATCCATGTAGAATACGGATGAAGGACAGTAACCCTCAAAACCTAGGCTAAGGATCAATCTTCCTCAGCCAAATCGTCCTCATCTTACTGCTTGTCAGTCTCAACCAGGAGCATGTATTGAACCATGTGTGCAAGTACATCTAGGAGCACAAGAGTGCTCACTGTACAATAACAATTCAGAGTAGGTAATTTCACAGGGAAAACACTGCCTCCTAATCAGATCAGTAGTGAAAGAGGTCATTCGTGGGGAGAGGAGGCAAGATATGAACCTGAACAGAACTTCACAGTGAGTTTGGGTACAAAAGGAAGATAAATATTGAAATACACATTTTCTGCCATGAAGGACCATTTAAGGCTGCAGAGTTTGCATAAGAAAAGCACAACAGGAGAGGTTAAGAAAAGGTTCCTGGGCTAGCTGTGTGATGCCCAGCAAGAGACATCATGCAGGCCAGCCTTAAGATGATTAGTATAAAGTGTGGTTTTCTCTTATTCACCTTTTCTATCAGCACATTCAACTCTTATGTTTGTTTTGCTTTCATAGACAAATTCTTTGTTTATGTTTCTTTAGCTTGGCTGGCATTAAAATTCTTGTTGAATTAATTGCCACTCCAAGAAGACCATGCCAATGGGTGTGATAATGCTCTCGCCTGATCATGATATTACAGTGCTCCAGGGAACTGCATCAGTGCTACCTGCACGGACCACACTGGGGATAGGTTATGGAGAGGGCATATAAAAATTGTTTTCCAGGAAAGCTCTTTGCAATGCTTGCCCAATGGACAGTGGGGAGAGATCTGAGATCATAGAATCATGGAATCCTAAAATGGCTACAATTGGAAGGGACCTTAAAGATCATCGAGTTCCAACCCCCCTGCCATGGGCAGGGACACCTCCCACTAGACCAGGTTGCTTAAAACCCCATCCAGCCTGGCTTTGAATTCTTCCAGTGATGGCACAACCACAACTTCTCTGGGCAACCTGTTCCAGGGTTTCAAAACCCTCACAGGAAAGAATTTCTTCCTAATATCTTATCTAAATTTCCCCTCTTTCAATTTAAAACAATTACCTCTTGTCCTATCACTACATTTCCTGACAAAGGGTCCCTCTGCAGCTCTTCTGTAGCTCCCTTCAGATACTGGAAGGCTGCTAGAAGGTCTCTCTGCAGCCTTCTCTTCTACAGGCTGAAATGATGTAATATCTTGGTTGTTACTGTTCATGTGCCATAGTCGAGGGTATACCAAGCAGGAAAGCAGAATAAGGAAATCCCATTTTTCATCACATCCCACGTCTGCTACCAGACCAAAAGAACAAGCCAACAGCAACAAAGCTGCACTATAAAACCTTGATAACTGCTTCAGAAATGTTTTTCCAAGCTAGATTCTCAAGGAACAAGTGTCTAAACAGGGCTGGAGGAGCAAAAGTTAGAAAGATTAAACACCCTGGAGCTGCAGCTCTGAAGGCCATGGACTGAGGCATCCAGTAATGGGAAAAGATGTATGAAATAAACACAGACCACTCCCTCAGGAAAAGGCTTTTTCTGCTATAAATTTAGCTGAGAAATAGATGTGGTTTTGTCCATTACAGGCTGATACTCAAGACATTTATACCTTGGAGATTGCAGTGCTCTAACTGTAACCATGCATTAGCATAAATACTATCTAAATTAAAGGTTTGCATTGCCCTAGGTGCACCCAAACACCTTGGACAACAAGCAAAGGAGAGAGACCCATCAACTCCACAGCTCCAAGTCCCTTGGGCAAGCATTGCAGCAGGCCTTGGATTAGGAAACAGTTGCAAGAAAATCCCTTTCCTTCCCCAGTCCGGGGTTTCATTTCACTTCAGCTTCCCCAGAGAGTTGTCCCCTTCACGGCATGTTTTCTGCAGTGCCCTGATGACATGATTGTTCTTGCCTCATATCTGGAGAGGATCCATGTGATTCACCTACAGTTCCTCTGGGGATTTGGAGCTTTGATCTGTGCCCACATTGTTCTTTTTTGTTTTCTCACGAGAGGAAAAATAACAAAGATGACCAACAAGCATTCAAGATAAGGCATCTTATCCTTAAGCAGCAAGTACCAAGGATACAGGTCTGGGCAACTAACAGCACTCAATGGTGGGCAGGTGGGTGTGATGCTGAACCTGGATCTTACACCAGCATCTTCCATGAGCCAACTCAATTCTCTGGAACAGCACACATTTTCCTTTGAAACGAGAAAGACCAACGTAATTGTCTTCTCCTTCCCAAAAATGAGTGACAGCATGGAATCACAGAAGCCTTCTGAGCTGACTTAGTGAGTCAGCTCTTGGTGTTTGGTCCTGGTTTGCCCGAGAGGGAAAATGATACCCCAAAACAGCCAGAAGGCTCTGGGGGACTGGTTTCATGCAGAGCAGAGGGGCAGGCTAATGAGCGCAAATCCTTGCTTTTGTGGCTAAAAGTAAAATAAAGTCCTTAACTGATAAAATGAATAGAAATCTGCCCATACTTTTGATTTGCAGAGCTGACGAGAAGCTGCCATCATTATTTTTTTCCTTTTTTTATTCCTTTACTCTCCGCCTATTTTTGCCTTTCATTTAACTTTAAAAAAAAATACTAATAAATGGGTGTATTTCCACGTAGAGGAGAATAGGCAAGAACTGAGCTACAGCTGTCAGCAGCCAAGTATGGTGAGGACTGTGTCTACCAAGACATATCTAACATGGTGGGAGCCCCATGCAGGAACAGCCTACTTAGTCAAAACAGGCTTTCGTCTCTGAAAAGTCCGGTTATCTTTTCGACAGTTTTCATCAATTCTATTTTAAACAGGGCAAGCTTTGAAAACCAAAATTGTTCCCAAAAATTATATATATATATATAATATATTTCTTTCACAACTGTTGCCACAAGTGACTGCTTCCCCATACCATCCTAGAGGACTTAACAAATGTGATGTGATTACTTTGTCTTGCCAGTTCTCTCTGTCTTCAATGTCCCTGACTGCAAATGAGTATTTCTGTGAATGGCAGTGATCTGTTTTCTGATGGTTTGCACACATGTGGAGTTCCTGTCATCCAGTAAATGTCAAGCTTACTAATATTCCCCTCAGTGGAGTCAACAATGCCACCTCAGTACTCTATCCACCCAGAGATTGTCATGGAATTTGTAGGAAACCGCTGGTCCTCTTTTGCCTGCCACTATTCCATATTTGCCTGCAACGGGCCAAAGTTGTCAGGGGAGCAGACAGACACATGCACACACACACAAAACCTCTCGCACACCCAGACGGCATGATCACATACTCCTGGTCTCCTGGGGAAACCAGACAGAGGTGGATAATCATCTCCTCATTGTATGCCTCCAAGAGTAAAATTATCCCCTGCAGGAGAGATCACTTCTTGTGTGGGTAGGTTTCCCTGCCTGTGGAGTGCTCATACGCTAAAAACACCAGATGAAGAGAACCATGTGAATTCCAGATCCAAGGCAGAGACAAGGCTTGTTTTGAAACTGACAGTTTGTTTGCACTCAGATCACTCTAGAAGATTTTTCCTTTGAAGACACTAAACAAAGCCTCATAGGAAAAATTACTGAGAATTGTCTGCTTATCTGCCTGCTTAGCAGCTGATACTGAAAGGTGTAGCCAAGAGCTCATCTGCAATCCAAACCTTCCCACAGAGATACCTCTCTGCCCCCTTCAGCTTGGGACAACTCTGATGCCAGAAGGAAAAATACATGAGACCAAAGCTACTATCAAGCACATAGATCATAGAATAACATCCCCCCTGTCTTTTCATTTATTTCCTTGTTCATGCTTTCTCCTGGCTTTGAATTGGAGTTTCCCAGATGCGTACTTCATGATGCTTCCAAATGTGCACCAGGGAAAGAGGGTAAAGAAGGAAAAGGAAATGACACAGGAGAAACCAGCAGAGGCTTCCATCCTGCTAGTCCTCTCAAAGGACCCTGAGAGCCTGCTGCTGTGCTTATATACATGCAGTGCTTCCAGAGATGGTGACACACCTTCAGCAGGAGTAAATGAGTTAGAAATTGGCCTGGGGGCTGAGGGGATGTGGGAAATGCATTAGGAAATAAAAGAACTAGCACAAGAGCAGAAGCTCCTTCTGAAACACTAGGAGAGTGCAAAGTGACCGAGCTGAACACCAAGAGTGGAGAAACAATGGCCCAAGGGCATTGGGTGAAGGTCTGGTCCCAGGCCCACATGGTGCCCCAGGAAAGGCCATGGCACGGTGCACGTGTGGAGCAAAGACAGGGACAGGCAGTGGTCAGGGGATGGAAACTCGCCTGCCTCTGTCCCTTCACCTGCCTCCACCATGGAGAAGCACCTCGTGCTCCCCTGTCCGGTGAGATTCCAAATGATGTAGACTTCAACATGAAAGGAAGAAGAAGGAGGAGGGAAGGATTTAGACAGATTTGCTCAAAGCTCAGCTGAAACGGCAAAGTGGGTGACCCGGGTGGGAGGTGCAGAGATGGTGAGAAATGCCTCAGAGAGGAAGGCTTCAGTGCTGCAGGAGGAGAAGCCCGGTCGGAGATCTAGGAGTGAGCTGGAGAGGAGCACGTGGAGCAACACAGCCCAAAGAGTCCATGTGACAGCAAACAGGCTGCGTCCCTGATCCTCTGCCATGGCCCTTTCCTCCAGTGACCAGCTCCTGTCTCAGTGTCGTTGAGGGCTCTCCCAGATGTTTAGGGCATAGGTGACCCTAAAGCTGCATTACCATGTCTCAGGAAAATGCTCTCATTACCCCTGCTCCCTTTGTAGCTCACTTTCCTCCCAGAGGCTGACAGAACTGCAAACATTTCCTCCTCAAAAACGAAAGGAAAAAGCCATGAAGAGACCAAGCCCTGAAGGGAAATAATAAACAAACCCGTGACAGCATCACCTCTTTGAAAAAGCACTGGGAACATTTTGAGAACTCCTCAGAGAACCGTGGCTGGCTGCTGGCCTGCAGCAAGAGCTCCTGGGTCCCCTGCGCCCCCAAATTCCCAGCTTGCTTCACTGGGGTAGGTCCTCCCCCATTGCCTCATGACCCACAGGGATAAAGAGGGCTGGGGGTCTGCTAGGATTGAGAGGAGGGGAGGGGAGAGGGAAAAACACTGAAGTTGAGGAAGAGGAAGAGTTCCTTAATGAAAGAGAGGAGCAGAACAAAACCTGGAAGACAAATTAATCTCAGAGATGCTGAAATGCGGAAGAGGTGCTTAAAAGGGCTGAGTGGAGAAGAGGTCATGGGAAGGGAAAATACTGACCCACTTAACCAAAATGATTGAATGGCAAATGTTGTGTACAGCCTGTCTCCATCAGTGCACGACACTATCTTCAGCGTACACCTTCTCACCTCCCGCCCAGGGGCAGGGTGGTGCCGCTGTCTCCACTTTAAAGGCCCACAAAGGCTCGTGCCCAGACCAGCAAAGGGTCCTGGGCGTGGGAAAGCTCTGCGTCGCCGCTCCTCACTTCCAGACACCTGGCACACACACCACAGGAAAGCAACAAGTGCCCTGTGGCACAAATAGGGAGAGCCACCCCTCCCAAAGCCAGCTCCCATCTCCTGCGACCAAGGGCGGTCCTCAAGACTTTCCATTCTTTGCTATTCTCCCCTTGGTTATAAATACGAAAAACAACTATTTTCCCTTGCTTTGCTGCTTCTTGTCCGATGGATTTACCTCCTAGTAAGCTCAGCCTGAAAAGGAGGGAAGGTGGAAGACCACACCACCCAGACAAGAGCCTTACACTTGAGGGATCCCACAGCCCTTCACAGGACCACTGACCATATGAGCCTCTTCAGGCCTGATACAAAAGCCAAGTTCTTCTCAACAAGGATCCTCCAGACATGCTGGAGCAGTGCTGACACTCCTAGAGGTCAGGAAGCATCTGAGCTGGGATTTACTGGGCTGTGGCTCTCCTGTGGACCAGGTGCTAGACCTTCTGTTCCCCTGGCTCAAAACAGGTTTTTCAGCATGGCTTCTCCTCTCACATCGGCCTCTTTCCTCCTGAAGGGCCAATACAGCTGTAAACATTTCCTGAGTGATCACAAGTTAAATGAGAGGAAAGGACTCAGACACGCAACAATTTGGCTGGAGACTAGCTAAAGCAATGCAGCAAGAAAGGGAAAGCAAAGTTAAAGGGCAAGAGAAACTCTGCCCTTCTGTGCTGGGTGGAGTTCAGAGGTTGCAAGTGAGCCCAGGAGGTTTAAGTGAAAATGTAATTGTTTCAGGGACTGAGCTGACACCAGCCGAGGCACAGAATTCAACTATTACAAGTTGTCCTGGTGACTCATACCTGAGAGGTGAGTGTTACCTAGATATTAGCCATTTAAGCCAGTTACCTGTGCTCTGGGTTTGAGGCTTCTGGCCAGGGCCAGGGCACAGTCCTAATAAAAGCCTGACATGTGAAATGACATGTTCGTGTGACTGATGCCTGAGTATGCTCGGGTCAGATAGGACAGGGAAACCAGCCTGCCTCTTCGACTCAAAACTACAACTCTTCCAGCTCTGATAGCCCAGGCTGAGCCTTGGCTGCTGCTTCTGCCAGGGAACACCTGCCTGGGGCTATTTTCCAATAATGGGAGCAACAAACTCGAGCCTCTAGAGGGGTTCCCTGCAAGGTTGTCCAGAAAAACGTTGCTGCACTCCCAAGCATCACTTAGAACTTGAAGATCTCCTAGGACAAGCCAAGCCTGCCTGGTCGGGAAGTTGTCTCCCAGCCAGAAAATCAGAGAAAGAAAAGTGTTAATTATGAGACAACATCAGTGTTTCTCGTTGGGACAGTGAATAAGTTCGCCCCTCCCAGTATAAACCAGCAAATCCCTTTCAGTTAGTATGTAAACGCTATGTAACTGAGGCTCCTCAAGAGAGATGGTTTCAACCAACCCTGTCACAACTCATACCAAACTACAAAGAGCACCTGGGAGCTCAAAAGCCACCTCATTCGTGTGGTTCTTATTGCTCTGTGTTGCAGCATTCCTAAAGAGGGTAGGGAGATGTAGGTGGCTGTTGTTGGAGATAGGGCACAGAGGCAGGCAGACATTTCATCTGTTCCCTGTGTCTTTCTTAAGCCTCTATGGAAATGGGTATGCTACCACAATAGAAATATGGAGATTTGTTGAGTTTCTGCCTCTGCCCAGGCCATAGTTTCCAGGCAAGGAATTGAGCTCCAGTTTAGTGATCTCCAGGTCTTGACCCAGTTGCACACATGTTGGACGCTGAAAGGTATCTACCTGGGATTTGGAGCTATGACACAGGGCCTCAGCCGTTCTGGAGCAGCAGCTAGAGCAGGCAGAACTCCCCAGAACATCTCAAATAGCTCTAGACCCCTACACTTAGGGATCTGCACCAAGCCCATAGTCACCACAGTCAATGGAGCAATTTATTTCTCTTTTGCAGGTGGACTCAGGGAAAGTTCATGCTGCCGTTTATCAGCCTGAGCGGAGTTCTGGGCTCCCAGACTTCCCTCAGCTGCTATTTGCTTCTCCTGCCCTACACTTGTCTCACAGCCGCAGGCTGCAGGGCTCAGATGCAATCAGCTTATGCACCTATCCTCTGTGCTGACTCTTCCAGAGCTCTTGCGCACAGGTCTCTCCACCCTCTGGTCCCTGGAGGCAGCACAGAGTTCTTTGCAGTGTTTCTCCTTTGTGTCTGGAGGCTGAAGACACTGTCCTCTTTGCCTTGTGTCTGGAGGGACAGATACCAGCCCACCAGCAGAAACATTCGTCACTGCGGGGTGTTTTCTAAGCTCAGCTGCCCATCGGGGTGAGCAGAGTTGGGCCGCCCTGCGCTTGGAGGGTCTGGGCTAAGAGGCAGCAGGAGCGGGTGAGAGGTTTGGCAACGTGACACTTTGTGACTCTGTTGGTCAGAGATAGAGGAGACTCTGTTATCTTGCATTTCCACCAGGGACAGAGTCATGACTTTAAAGAGTTAGTGGGACACAGAGGAGTGGGTAAGTGCTGAATGTCCCAGATTAGAAGAGGGTAAATCCTCTCAACAGTTATTTACCTATTCTGTACTCGCTACTTTTCTTGGAGTAAAAGGAGTTTTGGGATGACAAGACCTCAACACTCCTCCAGCTACTTCTCTACCCCACCCCATTCTTGTATGTTACATTCACGCTACATGTGACAAGGGTCACGGGACTCAGTAAGAAAAAGTAAGTTCAAAAAAAGACCTCAGGGCAAAGAGGACGGACACAAAGACGATCAGGGGGATGGATCACCTCTCCCGCAAGGACAGGCTTAGAGAGTTGGGGTTATTCTGCCTGGAGAAGAGAACGCTACAGGGAGATCTTATAGCAGCTTTCCAGTTTCTGAAGGGGACCTACAAGAAAGCCAGAGAGGGATGTTTTACAAGGCCATGTAGTGACAGGATGAGTGGTAATGGCTTCAAGCTGGAAGAGAGTAGATTTAGATCAGGAAGAAAGTTGTCACTATGACGGTGGTGAGACACTGACACAGGTTGCCCAGAGAAGTCCTGGNCGCATTCCATTATTCTATGACTCAAAGGTGGTTACTAATTTCCATTGTCTTGATGCAACCTCCAGCTAAGAACTGTCATGCGGTTCACCAGACGTGGAGAAAGTACAACCAAATGAGAAATCACATGACACTTGTCCTACCTCTTGGGCTTTTCCACCACAGCACTAGAGCCTGGAAGGGGTGGTCCACTGGGACTGTACCAGGCTGAAGGAGCTGAAGGTGAGATTTTCTATCCTGGCTGCATCCTCTGAACCCAGAGAGCAATGGAGAAGTTAGCAAGCCAGAGCTGCAGCCAGCAAGCACACCCAGCTCAGGCACCAACGGGGAAAGCTGAGCACAAGAAGGGAGAAGCTTCAGCAGCTGGCGGACAGCCACCATTGCAACTGATGAGTGATGGGGTGGCTAGGAAGAAGAAACCCCACAACAATTTAGACTCCCAACCACTTCCATCCAGGTTTACCAAGATACTTTGTGCAAGTGCAGGTACCCACTCAGTGGGATTTACAAGCATATCTAAAGAGACGTGGCCACATTCCCATGGGCTCTGCTGGTGCAGAAATATGCTTGGTGATATTTTCCACTTGCTTTCCCACAGGTACTGCTGGCGTACCTCTAGGTACCTTCCCTGGTAAGGGAAAGGATCCAAAGTTGGCTGGCTTCCTTTTCTTGTTGATGTAACTTTTTATTAAGTGTTGTTTGTGTTGGATTTCATAACCTGCATAATTTCATGTCAAAAATTTTCTCAGGTGTCTGTATATCTCACTCAATGCCCACTCTGTACAGCTGGTTTTACTTCCAAAATACCAGACATCCCTGCACAACTACCAGTTGTAAAAAAAAAAAACCAAACCAAACAAACAAGCAAACAAACAAAAACCCCCAAAACCAAGGGATACAGGTACTGCAGGGCTTCCTGAAACTATGGCAAACATGGGATCAAGGGTTTCATTCAGTGGTGCAGCAGCTCTTGGCATGGATGTGTTCTGGGAGTGTATCTGTGCAGACTTAGCCAAATGTGAATGCAGACTGAGCTGTTCATGCAATCTGTGCTGTTTCACTTGCAGGGGGAGGGCTTCGATGCCAGCAGAGGCACGCTGCTTTCAGCAAGCAAGACATTTTGATATCAACATGGGTTTGTGGAGATCAGATGCTGATTTTTTAAAAAGGCTTTAGAAATTTTAGGAACAACAAATCAAATCTGCACTTTTAGCCCTAGGGTTGTTACACAGCTTAACAAGAAAAGTCTAATTTTCATTCCTTCTTCAGACTGCTGTTAGAGGGCCAAAGGAAAACCTTAAATAGTCACACCAGTTTTGCAGAAGAAAAAAAACACACACAAAAAAAAAAAACAACCTGAAATCTTTCTTGACTAAAGTTTGAATCCACTTCCACACTCCAGCCTAATAATAATAAATGCAAGCCACACCGCAAAACTTTGCTGGCAGAATATTTCAGCTGCTTCGTGATTTATCCTTGATGATTGAGTCTTTCTTCTGTGTCTTTCACATTTTTATGTTGTTGGCCTATCCTTTTCCAGTGTGGCTTTTTTGTTATTATTTATAGGGCTAGATAGGAAAATTTTTTCAGTCTGATAAGCTCATGTGGCTGAATAAACATTGTCCAGCCCCCTGGAGTGAGATGGTTGCGCTTGCTTCTCCAGTCAAATTAGTCTTTTGCAGTAGTGACAAGTCACATGACAGTAGCTGGGTTGCAGACACATTTTTCTGGGGTTCCTTAATGTCCTGCTCACGTGCACACTCTGTACCAAGAGAAACCTTCATGAGGGACATTGCTCCTGAACTAGAACTTGAATGGGGAAGAATGAAGAGGAACTTCCCACTCAACAAGGGGTCTGGGGTCCCAGGAAGGATTGTTTTTATCTTTTACACAGTAAATAATAACCAAGATTGCTTCATAGAATCATTTAGGTTGGAAAAGATCTCTAAAGATCATCGAGTCCAAAACATTTGTTGAAGAGCATTCAGCTCTTACAGGAGCTCCTACACAGAAGCTGCAAAAGAGTTGAATGTACACAAACTCAGAAGCACTGGAGACACCAGGACTGCAGACACACTGGCATTGGGCAGTGGGCTGGGACTTCTTTGTGCCTCGAGGCATAGGATGAGGGGAAAATCTTAGGCTGTGCAGGAGGGCTGGGAGTTCAAGTATGACCTGGGCATGCAGAACTACCAAGGAGGCAGCAAAGAATGCAACAGAGAATGCTTTCATGGACTAATCTTTGCCAGTGTTGTCCCTCAGTAGAGCCTAGTCCTTCATCCTCTTTCTAGGAGAGCAGGCACAGAACTGTCCTTCTTTCTCCGAGGTGGTTAACCAAGTGCCAACCTGCTCCTGCAACCCCAGCACCTACCACTGGTAGATGGAGAGCTGAAACTCACTTGGGGGCTGAAGAGCTGCACAAAGGGAGTCTGTACTAACCACCCAACTGCCCTCCAGTGCCCAACAGTGTTGGTCCTTTGATTCATGATGACAGCTTGCTGCCACAAAGCGAAGCAGAGCAGGGTCTGGATGAGATCAGCACTGTGGCTGGGACTTCACAGATGGACAAAGCAAACAGAGGCATGTGTCTCAAGGCATCAGAAGAGGGAACCAAAAGCAAGTTTCCCCAGGTCCCCGATGATGTGCCACCACATTACACCACCTGCAGCAAAGAGCTTACACCAGCTGAGAATTGAGGCTAGTTTTAGTCTGGCTTATAAATTTCACAGGTTTTAAAGCCAGAAGGGACAGTTCCTGTCAACTTGACCTTATGTAATATAGAGGTCTGGGAATTTCCTCCAGTGGGACTTGCTTGTAGCTTAACTGCAAGACCTTTTTGCAAGACAGCCAGTTTTAATTTGAAAACTTCACACAATAGGGAATCCACAACGTCTTTTAACATTTTGTTCCAGTGACAAATGACTCTCCTTGTCAAGCATGAATAGTTTAAATCAAAGATTTATTTCTTCCTACAAAGTAAGTATATTTCAACAGCTTGGCAGCTGGAGTTCATCTGACCTAAAACCCGGATGACTATATTTGGCCAGATGAGTCTTACCTCTGCACTGGCTCCAAAAACAAGGCATTAACCACAAGATGATTCATTGTCTTTGAAATTTAAGTATGGAGAAAACAGAAAAAAAATCTATTTTCGTTTGCATGAGCCTGCCAGCTGAATAATACCCAGAAGCTCTCTCAAGGCAGCTACTTGAAAACAAACAGAACCACAATTTGCATCAATTTAAGGGTGCCTGCTGCCAGGGAAAACGCCATCTACGATAAACTCCCCACACTTCAGAAACATTTCTATAGCTCTTGAAATATGGCATATCAAACTGTTTTGGGCATTGCCCTCCTCTCATGGTTAGCAAAGAGCTTCCTTAACTCTAAGTTTTATATGGGCTGGACCCTTCTGGAAGGTGAAGCTGTGTTCTCCACAGCTCCCCCTCCGAAAGGCTGAGCCTGCCTTTTTCCACATGGTAATGTCTCTCTACTCAGCAATGCTTGGTACCTTTCCAACAGATCCCAGAAAAGCCAAAGCTTTATACAATGGGGATATAATTAAGACAAAAATTATGACCTGAAACTGCTATTTTATTGCAGTTTTTATAAGGGTAATAACACAAAACCACTCAGGCACAACTAATGGCAAGAGTATATACCAGGTGGAAGCAGAAGAAAATGCACCAAAGAAAACAGAGGGGGGAAAAACACAAACAAAAGAAAAATCCAAACAAACCCAAAAACAACACCTTGAATCAAAAGTCAGAAGATCTATAGTAAGAATTTTTATTCATTGATCAACTCCATTGAAGATATCATGTGGAAGAAGAGTAAAAAAAAAGATTAAGAGTCCTGAAGAGAAATGGGAATTGACCTCTGCAGCTGTGTTAGTTGACCACAGTACCATACAAGACTTCTACACAGACCTTGAGAGATAGACTTTCAAGATAGAAATGGAATAAAGCAGCATGTTAACTGTAGATAGAGCATACCAGACAAACTCAGCAACTTTCTTGCCAAAAGCTATTTGATTCCTGGTTGGTGAATTGCAGGAAACCACATTCATCTCAACTTCACCGAATTGTTGAGTATAGCACTGTATGGGAAGTTATGAGTTATTTTAAGGCAGCACAATTAATAGAGGAAAAATACAGCAGGACACAGATCGGCCAAAGAGCAACGATAATTTTATTTACAGAGATCGGAGGCTGGAAGAAAGCTGTGTGTGCAATTCTTTCAGCACTGGGCACAGGTCTGTAACATTTTTCCTTGCGTGGGGCAGCTAATAAAAAGAAGCAATAACTGAAATATGCTGGGTGATGGTGAACAGTGTGCTGAATGCAGTGTAGGACTGCATACTCAGAAGAATGGCATTAATTGAAAGAATAGTAGAAATTAAATATTACAAAGGGGAAGGGGCAAATGCTGACCTCGTGTTCCTTTTGCCCAAAGAATATGCCCAGCAGGAGGACATCCCTATGCAGCAGCCTGTACCTCAGGTTTTGTACTGAGGACAGGCACCCTGTCACCTCCCACCCGCCCCAAAAGCCCAGCCCAAAAGGGAAAGAAATAAAACACAAATGGAGCATTAAGATGTATTGCCAAAAAGAGCTAACTCCCTTTTGCTCTTACATGCTGAAGAGTGCTTGAGGAAGCTATTGCCATAGATTACTTCCTTTCTATGGAAAGGTTTACTAACAGATGCTTAAAAATATAACCAACACTAGCATTTTACTGTGAGGGTAATGATATTTTATTTTTTAAAAAGAAAAAAAAAAAAAGGAATACATCATTTTAGTGACTGGAAACGTGTACAAAGTTATATGTTTCAAGGAAGTCACACATTAAAGAAACAAGCTTTGAAAGAGTTTCTCTAATGCAGTGGCATGGGACCTACAAATTCTTTCACAACCGATACTGCTTATTTCAAATACTCTGTAATAATATGGTTTTGGGAGAGCCAGAGATCCCCTGAGATGCCAGAACTGCTAGTACAGGAGGTGCCTGACCTCAGTCTCTCACCTGTGATTACCAGGGACGCCCCAATAATTCTGCAAGGTACAAGAGGAGATGTTCTAACAACACAATGCCATAATCTAAGGCCACCTCAGGAAACTCCAACAGGATCTCAAAGCTGTCAGAGTACAGGCAGTTTCCACACATCTTTAAACTGACTCATCCCAAACCTGGTATTTAGTAACAGCTTTAAGGAGTATATCTATATATAAATCTACTTTTTCTTAAAAAAACCCACTATTGTGAAATTTACACAAACACACACAACTTTAGCAACACCATGTTTCCAGTGGAACTTGGCTGTCAGCTGCTTGCAGTTTATATACAAAGCTGATTAATTGGAAAGGCTGCTACAGGGACCCAAATTTTCTTTCTAGGTTAGGTTCTGGCTAGAACAAGGATTTTCTATGTGTTATGTTCTAGGAGTTGGCAATGTTTAGAACTGCGATTAAAACACCAGGGTACAGTGGTTTGTAAACACTTTGTCTTAGTATTAAATTGAAATCCAGTGCATTCTCATGCTCTGCTCTGATATCACAGATCTGCCATTAATATTGATCTGATATTCTAAGAATTCATGGGAGATATTAAGAAAATCTGGCCAACAAAATTCTTTAGACAAGTTCATTCCTGGTGCCAAGTTACTGAGACTGGGGCAACACCGAGCATGAATTTGATCCACACTAGANAGTAGAATGAAAGGCAATTTTTTTTTCCACAATGTAGGAGTTTCAATTCCATGTTAGCAAAACAATTTAAGTTCTGCACCATCCCCGCTCTGCAGATGGGTACACAGGTTTGGAGGGAAGCAGATTGCCCAGCTCACAGGCAAGGTCAGCAACACAGTCCAAAAGAGCTCCAGATTCCTGAATGACTGGCCCATGTTGGAGGTGTTGAACAGCAATGCCCACTTCNCTGCATAAAACAAGAATTAGTTTTTAAGAGTCCTGCCATCTACACTGCTCATGATAGATTAATTTGCAGGCTTATTTTGGGTACAATTATTTTGCATTTTGTTACTGCAGGTATAATAAAGAGCAGAGGTGGATCCTGTTCTGAAAAAAAAAAAAAAAAAAAAAAAGGCTAGAATATCTCAAGACAGGAAAAAAATTGTCTTCCTGTTGTTCTTGAAGCTCTTCTTAACTCCTTCCTCCTCTTTGCCAGCTGGAGTCCTGAGTAATTAATGTCTGCCAGATCTGGTCTTCCTCACACCCTTTCCTTGTGCTTCACGTTAGCCAGCTTGACTGTTTCCTGCTCAGAGGCAGGTGGAGAAGGCTCATCATGACATCCAATCATCAGCTGGTAGACAATCACTCCTGCAATGGCCCCAAGGAATGGAGCAACAATTGGAACCCACCACCACTGCCTATAAGCCCTGGAAAACAAAGAGAAAATGCACAAGGTAAGAACTGCAGCCTACACATTTGGATATTCACGTTTAGATCTGGAACAATGCAAAATCTTGTCACCTCCAAACATTACCGTTGACTTGCAAAAAACAGCAGTACCCACATATGCACAGCAATTTCCCAGGCAGATATTGTCCCTCACTACAAGTCCAGGTGACAAGCAATTCAGAACATCTACTTCCAAAGACTGTCTCTCCACCAAGAAAGGAGAGCAGCAGTTGTAGTGCTGAGGCACTCCAACTTCCCTCCCACTGCATGAAAGCATGCAGTCTCTACTTGTCATGGCTCTCTTAATTTTCTCCAACAGCAGCAAAATCCAAATATAACAAATACTTTACATTTTCTACTGCTAAAAAAATGATGACAGGTTAATGTTCAAGGTAAACCTGAACTTGTCATGGATGCTCTTATGTTGCCTTCCCGATAGAAAAGTTAGGTCATTTGGCTGGAAACTTCCAAGCTGCTATGATTTCGTAAGAGCAAGCACCGTCTTTCAAAAATGTTTATAAAACTCAAAGATATTGTGTGGCTGCTAATACTCTTTTATGATGCCAGAGCCACCAGATACTTGGACTGGTAATTGTGTTCCTCTTGAGGCACGGGGTTTTCACTGGCAAGTACTTACCAGAAGACTTCAGTGCCCCAGCCAGCGATGGCTGTGAAGAGACGAGGCCCAAAGTCCCTGGCAGGGTTGACAGCGTAGCCAGAGTTGAAACCCATGGAGGTTCCAATAACGAGGACAACAAAACCAACTGTGAAAGCCTCCAGCCCCGTGGGGACAGGGTTGTTGTAGGGATCGACAATAGCCAAGACACAAACAATCAGGGAGGCAGTGCCAATGAACTGGGGAGGGAGGGAAAAGAAGAAAAATTTAATCCAAGTTAATCTTTTAATCAAAGTATTTAGAATCATAAATCATGAAATTGTCTAGGTTGGAAGGGACCTTTAAGATTACCAAGTCCAACCATTTCACACCTCTGAAGTCCCATGCATTTAGGACTCATCATCTAAACTCAAAGAGCTGCACTAAGTCATCCTATGGCATTATCAGACCACAGCAGACTGAGCACCCACAGGAACAGGATAGTGGAATGTCCTTCTCCTGTGGGTAGCCCACAGGTTCAGTCAAGACTGCACCTTTTTCATGCCCATAGAAGAACTAGGAATAAGTGTTTGAGCAGTCAGAAAAGCTGAAGACGTCTTCCTGAACATGCTTCCAACCTGCCACAGCTGGGTGGCTGCTGGTAACTTTAAGGTGGAGAGAGTCACCTCCAACACCAACCACCACCCCACACCCAGTTGGCCACTGGGTTGTGCAATAGCCACAGTAGGACAGTGGGAGTGAGGTAGAGCCATGCATTCTCACATTATTGCTCTTCAAGGGCTAAGACCAAGTGTTATCCTTTTCACTAGTGTCCTGGCCAGTCCTGTGGAACTGGATAATCCCTTTAACACAAGTGTTCTTGCTGTAAGGGCGCTTTCTGGCTCTACTCTTCCTATGTGCTGATGAGAGACCTGTGCCAGCTCTGAAAACTTTTAGGGATATCTTCTCTTTAAATTTCAATTCATTCAGTAATTAAAGGAAGGCCCAGAACTACCCCAAAAGATTCCTCTTCAAATGCACCTTTATCCTCTCAGCAGCTTCTTACCTGGTCAAAGAATCCATTCACAATGTTCAGATGCTGAGATGGGTAGGTGGCAAAGATACCAGCAGTGGCATTTGCTCCTGTTACATACAGCTGGTTGCTACCAAAAGCCCAGATGGCATCTAGAGGAGGGGGAGGGAGAAGGGGGAGGAAAGAAAAGAAAAATAGAGGTAGAGAGGTCAGTAATTTTCTAACACACATCAGAGAGAGGACCCTTCTTGGAAGATGACTAAAATGTAGGCTCCACAGAGCCATAAATATTGAGACAGAATTCCCCAAGGACCCCATTGCTATGTGTTGCAAAGCCATCTGCTGTAGAGCACCCATTTGGAAAACAGGGTGTGATCCACATCAGCATTTTACCAGTCAGTCTCAAATGCAAGTGGCCTGAGTCCCTGTTCTTAATATTTCTTGCTTCCCAGGCATGAGGAAAGAGTTAGAACCAAAATGTAAACACCAATCTAGCTCCAAATCTCTCCCAAAGGTATCCAGATGTCTGTGGTATCAGTCTTGGTAACAACATATGAGATAGTGCCATGGATCTGATCTACAGCAGGTGGGATTCGGGCTGACCTTCTACTTTCCTCTAAGCCAAAATACAACCAGTTTCACCTCTCACTGTTGTCTTGTACAGCAGTCAGCCCCTTGCCTACCACTGTGTAGAAACTGGAGAACTAACCTAGGTGGGTTGCCTAGATTACCTCCACAGTCAGTGGAGTGAAAAATGGACACTTTCTGAAGGTAGCTCTTCCATGGTTTTGGCAGCTGAAATGGGATTAACTCTCCTGAAGAGAAGACTTCAGCCCACCAACTAGAAACGTAACTGGTGTTGAACTGATGTTAACTGATGTGAACTGATGTTAAGCCCTGAGGTTAACAGAGATGAAGGTAGATCACCCTGCTTCTTTCTAAAGTGAAAAGCAGTTAGTGCTATGCACGACTGGCCAATTCCTCCCTCCAGGTGGAGGCTACAGTGACCCAGATGTCCTGCTTGGCTACAGGGAGCACTGCTCCTATTGCCAGAAACAGACATCAGGAGGCAAAGTCTGAGTCAAAATGTCACCCTTGATATTTGAGGGAGAGAACTTCCAGCAGAAAGAGTCAGTTCTTGCCCACTGAATATTGCCCTGTGATGAGGAACAGATGCATGAGCAAGTGGATTTCTAGGGTGCTTTCAAGGTACAGAATCGCTCTGATAAATGCAACAAAAACTTCCATTATCTGGAAGTTAACATGAGACAATGCAGAAGACATCTCTGGTGAAGTCTTTATTTTTTACCTTTTTTAAAGGATAAAGCAGCCATGGAACAATGCACAGACACAAAGTCTCCATTACTACTAGTGTTTAATCAGCATTTCTGAAAGATGTTTACATAGAGGTAGTACCTAACATCAAGACCATCCAGTGGTCCATTTTACAGTGATTGGTACTCAAGGACATAAACTCACACACTGACAATGCTGGTGGGCCTTTGGATTTATTTGAACCCATCACTATGACGAGAACAGAAAAGCCTCCCCAGAAACACAGTAAGGAGGTTTCTCACACCTCTGCTGTGCAAGAAAATGCTTCTCTCTCATTTGGGAACCAGTCTTCCTGCAGTGTCTCATGAAGAGCATCCATCTCACCCCAACAACCACAGACCATTTCAGCACTTACCGTAGTACAGACCAAAGACAATTCCAGCTCCCAGGAAAGCGCCCAGAGTTTGGGCCAGGGCATAAATTGGTAGCTTGATCCAGGGTTCCCGAGCCAAGAAGCACATGGCAAAAGTGACAGCTGGGTTCAAATGTCCACCTGCAGAGAGGATGGTGGTTATTGCATTTTATAGGCAGAATTTGTGTCCCAGAGGCGAGGCAAGTGACATTGGTTTCCATATCATTGCCACATAGGAAAAACACTGCCATTTAGGCCCATACAACAGTTGTCATAAGTGAAGTCCAGCCCACCTGGAGCCACAACATACCTGATACCTGTCCCGAGATCAAAATGCCGAGCATCACAGCAAAGCCGAAGGCCAGGTTAACAGTCAGGAAACCTCCATGAGTCCCTCTGCTGAGGATAATCTGCGCAACGGAGCCACAGCCAAACAGCTAGGAGGAGAAGAAGAGACTGAAATTACCCTCTCCAGTTCACATCATGACCAGTACCTGCAACTGGCAGGCTTCACTTGAACTTGGACACACCACCACAGCTCACCCATGACTCAAAGCCTTCAATCTGCAAAGTATCTAGGTGGCTGCTGGAGCAGGAGCAGCAGGGAAGGAGAAAGGACACAGAGCAAGCCTATCTCTTGGCAGGGGGAAACAAAGCTGGGGCCAAAATCAAAAGCAAGATCAGACCATGGTTCACATCTCCAGAAGACTGGACATCTTTGTCCAACTATGTGATTTTCAGGTGATAGGTGCGAAGAATCAACCATACAGCACCCTAGACTGAGGTATTGACCTCAGAAGGGGGATCCAAGTCCTTACTGTTAAAAAGGCTAATTGTTCTACACTGTAGCACATAGACTGGAATGAGACAATTTTGCTAATGCCTAGGATCACAGATGAGACTCCTCTTTCAGGTGGCACTGGCTGGCGGTAAGGAATTTGAGCTGCTTCCCTGAGTACCTGCAGTTGTTCCAGCCCACAGGGATGCACTCTGCTGTGGGCACTCTAAGCACAGCCCACACCATCGCAAACCAGCCATATCCTTCCAATGGCAAAGGCATGTAAGAAAGGATCAGGGCAACTCAGTTGGCCTGCCTNNNTCTGCACCACCAACACGACACAGGCACTGTCAAGAACAGCCCCTGTTCCACTGACAGCGTACCACCAGTATAGCTGGAGGCTTGGCCTTCTGTCCAAGATCATGGCTGCACCAAGCACTTTGGGGGACAAAAGTTATTTCTGCTGGGTGAAAATGGCTGTTTCCCAGCAGCTAAGGCAGGCACACGCTCTTACCCAAAGATGTTTGCTCCAAACAGGTGATCCTTCTCTCTTCTCTTTCCAGCTACATCTAAAAACCATCCCTCCTACCTACGCTCACTCTTGACAATCCAGATGAGATTCCCCTGGTGGTTCAGTTCATCACTCATCCAGCTGGAGGCTTTCTGCCTGGCCAAGTCTCTCCACTACCCACTACGTAATTTAAGGAGCCCTAATCCTGATCTTCTGTATGCTCTTATCTTACACTGAGTCTACCTCAACTGATTCTTGGCATATACCAGGGATTATCACACCAGCAGGTACTGAGAGCACCCTTAAACTAAAACAGGGATTATACCTTGTTCCTGAGATCCTTAAACCTAGGGATTAAAGCTTGCCTTACTTCTACTGACCACATGCCCATGCCTACACACCCATCAAGACTTTCTGCTTCTATAAACTCCATCATCCCAGGATTACTCAATTGTCACAGAGGCAGTATCTGCTCCTGGGGAATAAGAGACCAAATAGACACCAGGGGTAGCTCTCTTCACCTCTCCTGCCAACACTGGACATGCCTATTGAGCAATGCACAATCCAGATCAGGGGCAAAGCCAAAACACACCTAACTCATTCCCTCCCATCCCCTTAACAACAGGTGAATTACTAATAAGGCAAACACTGCACTCAGCCTGTTAGGAAAGGAGCAGCCAGGTAGGCTGCAGGGTGATTCACGAGGTGGACACTCTGTACACAGGTGCCTCTTGACAAGAATCCAGGTCTCCAACACAGGACCTTGTGTATAAAGAGCAAAGGAACCTGTAGAACTTGTTAGTTAGTGAGAGGGGACCTCCAGCAGTGCTCTCTACTGGGTGCAGTCAGAACAGCCCCTTCAATGTCCTAACTCTAAGCTGCCCAGTTGGGAAACCACGGCAGAGGAGACACCCAGGCAAAGGCAGAAAAGATGAGTCTTCTTTATTGCGGAGCAAACAGAGCCATCATTCCCAGCTATGCCCAAACCACTGCAGGAAGCGAAGCTTCAACTGAGCAAATAAATACTGGCTGATGACCAGGGTGACATCTGTTCCTTACCCTACCCCAAAGCATGCTTTGGACATGCTTTAGACTCAGCCATGGCATTCAGCTCTCTAATGTGTGGCAGAGCTCCTCAGTCTGACCAGGGAGAGGGCGAGCCTGCAAAAAGCGCAATGGGTATCTGAGTTTGGCTGGGTTGGCCTCAGGTTCTTCCAGTTGATGTAGGTATTTGTGTTATTCACTCTGAAAGAACTGGCAGTTCTGCAAGTGGATGGTGGTTGGTTCATCATCCACATACCTTTTGGTTGCAGAAACCACAGAGTTAAGTTCCCCACCTTTATCCCCTTGTTCACCCACAAAAGTTCTCCCTTAACCTGGAGGAAGGCCAGATCTGCCTTATCTCAAGAGGTTGTTCCCCATCCTTCTCTCCTCCCGTCCCACACCTGGCAATAGCTCTCCAGCTTTTCCTCAGAACAGAATCTATGGGCCATGTAAAAACACCCCAGAGCCACTCCACAGGAGCACTGTAATTATTTATCAGATCAGCCCTGAGCACTATCTGGCTTAATTCAGCCTAACAGTAAAAAACCTGAGCCTCAGCAGATAAAAAGTGAGGTGATACTTAAGGACAAGTTTGAACTTTGAGAAGCATGTGTACAATTCCATCCTGCACTAGTGGAATCCACTGAGCACGAACTTATATTCGAACTGTTGGAACAGGTCCAGGGCAGGGCCACCAAGATGATTAGAGGGA
>VXBW01007750.1:342590-363283 GCA_013400375.1 Thinocorus orbignyianus
TCTCCCTCTTTCTCCCCTCACCCTCCTGCTGTGTATCATCCAAGCCGTGGAAGATCCACAGCCACTCCTCTGCCTCACTCCTCCTGCACTCACCTCCGTACTCTGCTCTGTCCTTCTCACCCTGAAGCCATCATAGCCAAAAATGAAGCTGTGTGTTGTTTTTGTTTTCCCCTTTGGCATTTCCTGAGCTAAGATCTGTGGGCTGGTTTGCCATTTCTTGAACCACCAGCATGCAGATGCTGTGTTCTGTGGTGTAGCTTTATTGAGATGTTTTAGACTGGGTCATGGATCCTATTCCTTCCCTGGTGGTGGGGACAGGGCCGTAAGACCAGAGAGAGACAGGTGAGGAGCAGGAGGCATGGGGTGGTGTGATGTTCATTGGGTAGGTAGGTACATTTCTCCTGTCGGCAACACCTGAGCCCCTCTGGCTATGAGTTGAGGAGGCAGAAATTTCCTCGTGACTGGTGAAGGGAGGGGAGATGTCTAGGTTCCCAGGTTGATGACAGAAGATGGTGGTAACACCAGCATCAAAGCTGGTGCTTGGAAAAGTCTAGACAGACACAAGTGCAAGGAGCCAGGGTGGGGTGGGCACCCCAGCCCCATCTCTGCAGCTGACTCACTACCTGACCCTGAGCAAATCCTTCACCTTTCCACACCTCGGCTTCTCCATCAGTAAATTAGAGAGAGAGACCTCGAATTCTCTTCCAGGGGCGTTGCGAGGGTGAATCACTGCAGCCCAAGATCCAGTGACTTGAAATGAGCAATAGGGACTTATGCAACTGCTTTCCCAACAGAAAACCATGTTATTATCTAGGAAGGCGCTTGGGGAAGGGGCAGTGATGCAACACTGGGAGAAGTGGAAGATCTTTTCAGAAGTAATAGTTAATCAAAATGTATGTAAGGGCTGAAAGCCACTGATTCTGGATCTTTTCTCTTTTCTGTGCCAAGGCAGGAATTGTCCTACCACACAATTCATCTGGACTCCAGGGACACAAGGTCTAAACACAAAACAATTAAAAATGCATGTCAGTGGCAGTAGGTTTCCCAACAAGCCCATCTGCCACAGTGACTGGTGTACAGGGTACTGATACCCATCCTGATGGTTAGAAGAAGTCCACAGGTCAGTAAAAGTAAACAAGGAAGGATGTAAAAATAAGCCTAACAAGGTAGGATCTGAGAGCTGCTGGGCTTTCCTAGTGCTGGGTGGACACAGTGAGATGTTCATGACTTTAGCCTTGCCTTGCATGGACATTCAAAGATGCCACTTCTCAGCACAAACACTTGAAAAAAGGAAATTTCCAAAGCTCTCAGTCACAAAAAGCTTATGTGGGACCTACTAGTGGTGGTGCCAAAGATACTGGAGCCCAAGCAAGGAACTTCTATTGTCCATCATGGCCTGTCTCAAACATCAAATGTTGAAGTGCCTTATCAATCTCTACAGTGTCAAAAAATCAAGGCATTGCAGGGGGGCAAGGGGAGCAATGTAACATTTTAATTTATGGAACCTGCTGATTTCCAAGAAAAAAAAAGAGAATAAGGAAGCTCAGGTCAGCAGGAAATCAGAGGCAATATTCTTCTTGTTGTGCTCATTCTGCAAGTTTCAATCTTCTTTTCCAATATTTTCTGGTGCCCACAAATGTGGGAGTAGCTAGGGACAGACCAAGATTTGAACCCATGCCCTCCGAACCCAGTCCACCAGAGCACTTGTTCATAAAATTTGTCACTTTCTTGTTCATTTTCTTTACCTCCCGCAGAACTGTACAATATGCCACAAGAAACTCACTGTGTTTGGGCTGTTATTTCTAGACATGATCCAAAACCAACACCGAGATTCCAAGTTTGCTGTTTGCATTGCCACTTGGCTCCCTCTCTCATCCCTCTACTCTGGGGAAAAAACACAGGTGAAATTTTAAAGGAAGAACTGATCCTTGGCTCCTCTTCAGCTGTTTTCCTACTGGCTCTAGTGATACGAAATAAACTTAGGCTCATAAACTCCTCTGCTTCTGCAGAGAACTGAATTACCCTCCAACAATGTAATTTTTCCTATTAAAAACCGACTTTAACAAAGTAACCAGACTTTTCCTTGAACAGCTGAATGGATAAACTGGGATCAATGGGATCCACGTCTTGTCCAAGCCAAATTGATTCACCCATCCCAGGATGCATGGTGCAATCTAATGAGAAGAAAAGTGTGAATCACGCAAATCTGTAATGAGTCATTGCACTGATGGCTGGGTCACCTGGTGCAAAAGCCGTTATGCCAAGAGAGGTCACTGGGTCAAAGCATGACAGGATTCGTCCTTGTGAAATCTCCCTTTGGAAGATACCTCTGGCCATCTCCTCCCCGTGATCTACTTGACAGAGCAATATGGTGACCTGTCCAGAAGATTTCATTAAAAATAAAAATTATAGCTTGCCTAGCAGGTCATGGTAGGAAGTGAGTGTATAGGAAGTTTATAAGCTCTCTAAACGATTCTAGCTGGAGGGTTCAGTGCTGGGATTTCAACATCTTACCTTGAATCTCCATATTTGCAGAACCGGGTGTTCATTTCATGTCTGGGTGTGCTTAGCCCTCCATCTTGAGTTAGAAAACTGGAGAAATTTCTCCAGGGAACAGGGGTAGTCTACATAACTGAGGATTCTTGATGGCATCTGTGTTTGGAGAAACTTAAGGTGAAACTGCAATCCTAATTTAGGTTCCTTGGACATCTGAGAGGCCTGGACATTGGCAAACTGGATTTGGACTTTGAATTACAATATACTAATGGGAATAATATTTAAAAACCCTGAAAACAGTTCTTCATTAAGTCCTCTGTGGTAGGACCAAGTGGAGTAAAAGGTGACCCTGAACTGTCTATACCTCTTATTCAGAAGTGTCCCATTGGGATAGATCCCCAGAATTCGAGCCTACTGCCTCTTCTCACTGGCAGTTCCTTGTCATGTCTGATTTCCTCCTCATCCAAAGCTGGTCCTAGTTTACAGGACTAAACATCATTCATCACATGCCATTCCTGTCAAGAAGCCTTTTTCCAGTATAAGCAGTTGCATACCAGAATAACTACTGAGCGCTGGAAAAGCACCAGTTGCTCCAGAAAAAAGCTCTTTAATAACACATCTGAAAAGAAAGCTATTATACACAGCTCCCCTGAAATCGCGTTTTGGCAGGAACTTCTCCCATGACCTGCTCTGTGTAGATGGTTCTTCTGAGAGCTGCAGAGCCAGTCCTGACTTGGAGACACTGCTGCTGCTGCTGCACACCACAGCAAGAGAGTTAAAAGACCCTGAAGGCAGAACACACATAAATGGGGTGAAACTTCACCAGCCCAAAGTGTGAGTCAGGAGCAATGACAAGAACTTTCCCTACAGGGTGAGGACACATCCAGGAATCGAGAGTGTGCCTTCTCTCCAATCTAACCACAGGTATTCCCAGCACGGATGTCCCTAGGCACAGAAACGATCACTTTAAGAGCAAAAAGCACCTAGACGTCATTTTAGATGTCTACTCCCTGTGATCACTTTAGTAGCATCTTTTTGTTGGCTGTAAAGGAAGCCTAAAACAACTCACCCAGCAGGAGACAGCTACACATAGTTGGTGTAAACCACCCCCAGCCTCTAAGGAGGTGCAAACCTGCAAAATACAAACCTATTTGTACCATAGATGGGGTGAGGCATTCTCAATAGGAGCAGGGAAGTCTTAATACTCTTCCACAATTTACAGCAGGGGCTCTCTTTGCAATACCACGTGACTTTCAGATCAACCAAGCTCAAGAAAGACAAATTGAAAGTGGAAGAGGTGCAAAGTAATATCAAAAGGGCAAGTAGGTGAAGGGAGCATCTCCATTCTAGTATGGACCAAAACTGCTCAAATTAGATAATGAAGCAAACCCAAGGCCAAGCTGGGACACTCTGCTGTCAAAAAGAACATCAGGAAGCAGAAGAACTGTTTGTGTTGGCACAAGTGCAGCTAGGGATGAACCAGCTATGGATAATTTTAGGCTGGAGAGTAGAAACCGTAAAGCATGGTGTTCTCTAGGTATTTTCCAGTTGAAGGAAGATGTTTTCCTCTCCCAGGAGATGCAATGGCAGAAAGTAAAAGAGGTTAAATCCAAAAGGAAGCATGGAGTTCCCTGAAGCAGTTAATTCCTTTCTCCCTGTTTTCTGTATCCTGACCCAGTTCTGTACCCCTGAGTCTTGCTTGTCCTCATATGGTCTCTGCAAGGGAATTCCTGCTAACCTGTCTCCTCAGAGAAAAGAATAAGGCTCCTGAACTGCAAAAGCACTTTTGCAGCAAACTACACTCTCTGTCTCTATTGTCTTCAGGGCTGTTGAAGGACTTCAACTACCAGTTCACCTGGACACTCCTTAAATCCACCTCTGCAAATGCAAAGTGAAGTTGCCTACACTTGCTGCAAGTGAGAACAGAGTCTGCTGTCCTCTTTGGGACATTCATTCCTTCAGCTGATTTTAAATCAGCCTGAATCCTGGGGGAATTTCCATAGTGGCCTTTTTCTTTTTTTCTTTTTTTTTTTTTTTTCCCCTGAGTAGTTTAAGTATTAAACATCATCCTTAAGCAAACATGCATTAAGGAACTCCATTGTAATGGGCATTTCTCAGATTCCATAATGCAACAGGGATTTGGCATGGACAAGCCACCTGAGACGAGCGCCTGCGGCAGGGGAGATAACAGGGCTGTAAACAGAAGGGCTGGGCTGTGCGGTGGATGCAACACCCAAGGTCTGAAGAGACGTAAGCACCCACTCCCCCAATTCACCAGGGGAGTCCCTCTCCCAAAAGAGAGGGAGAATGCCTCCTTACACCTGAAAGCTCCTGCACAGACAGGCATGGCTAGACATGGGGCAAGTGCTGGTTTAGGGCAATCGCTTTTAAACTGGTTCTGGAGGCTTCAAGGAAGGCTTGACCTTATGGGTGGGGAAAACCAAAGAACTTAAATGCTGTTGTAATGAGGGATACTGTCTTCTTCTCCCTCACCTCGGATGGAGTCACATAGGTTGACTGGCCCTGTGGCTTACTTGGAATATCCCAAGGGTAATGAGCCAACATTTCCTTAGAAAAATGTCCTGGCCTCTTTCCCCTGCCCTTCTCAGAAGGAACAAAATCGGGGATTTACACACTGAAATCCCTAAGAAGACACAGCAAAAGTAGATGCCAAAATAGGGTGTAGGAGATACTCTGAAGTCCAGTCCTAAACTAGAAGCACTGAAATGGGCTAATCCTGTGCTCGGGAATATATCCACTAGTTGCCATGTGTGGACACAGGAAATTCAAACCCCACGTTGCTTCATAACCCAAGGAATGGATGGGTTTTATCTTGAGAAACCCACTGTCAAATCAAAGCGGGTTGTGAAACCAGAGGGGATGACATGGAGGGGCAATCCCTCCCCAGCTCAGAGACCCCTGATCTCCCTGTGCCCCTTACATCTGAGGGCAGGCCCAGATGACGAGAAGAGTCATAGGAACTGCTTGCCCCGGAACAGGATGGGTGTCTGGGGGTCAGAAATCAGCAGACAGAAACAGATTCTTTCCCTTGAGTCACCGCTGCATTTGTAGCCAGCATTGGCAGCAGTTCCCAATTCCAATCGCCTCCTCCTGTGTCAGACACCCTTTTTCTCTTAGGCAAGAAAACGTCCAGCGCTGCTGGCTGCCAGATCCCAGTGACAGCAAGATGAGACCTCAAAGCAGCACCAGATGAAAGCGAGCGCTGAGTGTACCAAAGAGACAGACCAGGGGTCCTCACTCTCCACCCGTGGAGAGCCCTTGCATCTTTCTCCCATTGTCCTTACAGCCCAACATCTCCCAGCTCCAGCCTTCCTGACAAATCCCAATAGTGGAGTCCCCTCCCCACCACAACTCCTGTCCAGAAAGGGGCAACAGGAAGGCGATAAGCAGGAGTGGGCCAGGAAGGTCAAAAAACACAGAGAAGAGGAGAAGTTACCCGTTCCCAGGCTGGGCTGGCAGAAGAAGCCCTGAGTCTCCCCGTCACAGGCACTTTGCTGTACTGTGTGTTTTGTGGGGTGGTAGGAGCAGGGCAATTTCGCCGAGGCACCGAAATTTCCACCCTGTAGCACAGTATCTTGCCACATACCCTGCTTGGGAAACCATTTCCCCACAAAATCTGGCAATGTAAGTCTGTTGCATGTGGCTGAGACTTCCCCTGCAGGAGCCCTGGATCCTCTGGGGACAAGTAACATTTCTCCTGCTTTGCCTGTGAACTTATACACTGATGGACCCACTCCTCAGCTCCAGACCTTGGATATCAAACTCCCCAGACCCTGCTGGGAGGTGTAGGTCATGGGTCTTTGATGTTCCCCCCTCTTTCCCCAAGCCCAACTCTCAGATATCACATCCACCCCTCCTGCCACCGCATCCTGCAGGAAGCCCACGGAGACCTGAATCAGACCTGAGTTGGGCAACTGGAGTCAGCAAATTGGATTCCTATTACTGAAAGGCAAGATAAGATCACTTACACTCATCCCGCTTGTGGCTTGAGGAGTATCTACTGCAAGCATCCAGCTGGGGCATCCACTCAGCCTTGCAAAACCCTTACAAAGAAGCACCAGCCCTGGCTCCATACATGCTCTCCCACCCCTCCCACAACAAATACACTCAGCTGGCAGAAATGATGGTGTGCGGAAGGAAGGAGTGGAGCTTGGCATGGTCATCAAGCCACTCACTGATCCCTTCACCTGGCATGCCAAGTCAGCAATGACAAAGGAAGGGTGGAGAAAACCTGGTGGGATACCCCAGTGTGGACCACTAGGGAGGAATAAGACGTGCCAGTTGTCTGTGGGAGATTTCCTTAAAGGATGGGTCAGGAAGACTTGGTCTCAGTTGCTGCCAAAGAAATCATGGGAATTCTGAACCAAAGGCTGTTATTAACCTATATAGGAAATGTTTTGCTTTTCTTCTGCAGGAGAGCAAAGGTGTGTGATGGGGAGGACTGGCAACAGTCTTCCTCTGGTAGGGTTTGCCATCCCAGCACATCTGAGATCTTCAAGAGGCAGGAACTGTGATGCCTGCATGCCCACTGCTGGAACAGAAGGCTTTGCAGCATGAAGTAGAGAAACCTGCAGTTCTTCCAGTGGGCACCCCTGATGCCTTGTGGACAGAGGACCAAGGATTTAAGGGTGGTGGCTGAGCTCAGCAGACCTCCAAGCACAAGGTGTCTGGAGCCAGCTCATGCAGAGAGCCAGCAAATACTTCTCAGTTTTCAGCCAAGGGCGGTGGGCCCTAAGCAGCCCACAAGGATCCAGACCTAGGGCATCTTGGAGGGCAAAGCTACAGAAGAGGAAATTGCCTTGGTGGTGGTGTGGCCTGCCTGTGAGACAACAACTCTTTGCTGCTGTGTTTCATACTGTTCCCAGGAGCAGCAGCCCTTCCTGGCTCAGTCAGAAATGAGCTCAGATTGTTTATTGGCTTCAGTCAAGAGACAAGAGGCATTCTCGAGTCTGCACCCATGTACAACCAATGCTACTCATGCTGGAGAGGCAAAGTACACCTCAGCTGGGATGTACCTTTCAAAAAAACATGAAGAAGGGGATAAAGACCCACACCCTAGAGCAGGCACCATGCCTTCACTCCACTGGTGTCCCAGGAGGAAGGCACAGACTCAGGCTAAACCCACTCGGTGGGTTACTTCAAGTTGGACCACAGCAAGCCCTTGAAACCAGGGCTGATTGCTGGTAACTTTTTCCAATCACTCATATCTAGGAAGGAATCAATTTTACTCAATGAAATGGAGTTTCGTCAGAGTCTGAGGTGAAACACTACTCCCTTGACACCAGCCCTAACCATTTTCTGCTTGTTGCCATTTACTGTAAGGTGCTTCAGAGATGTTTCTGGAATGTGCGGTGCCCTGAGGATGACTCTGGGCCATGAAACTCTAAACCAGCTTGTGGACCTCCACAGCAAATGATCACATCTGTCATTATTACCTCTAGCTGCTGTTGCTGTTGAACTCTCGTTGCTGCTCTGTCTTTCATCACTATTGTTTTCACCACTTGGTAAACAGGCAACTTTCCATTCCTGTTTCTGGGACAATGCATCATTCAATGGATGTGCTCCAAACCAACACCTTAGGGTTATTGTTAACTTATATAACAAGAAATGCTGGGCTAAATCCTCTGTGTGTGTAAACTGGGGTGTCTTCAGCTTTCATCAGCAGAGAATTTGGCCCTTAAAACTTGGTTGCCCTGGGTCCTGAGATGTTCCCCTGCTTGCATTCTGCACCACCAGCCTGTGAGCAGCACTACAGGTGGCTTAAGATGTGTTTGGGGTCTGCCGTAGTATGTGTGAGAGCCCTAGACACTGCCTGGGATTATACTTCAGATATTGCCTCCTCTCATGGGAAAAAGGACAGGAGAAAGCAGATACACTATGTGTGTACCGAAGCTGAGTCACACAAGCTGCAAACTTTAGCTGCAATGAAGTTCAAAGAGAAGAAGTAAGATCCACTTCTCAGTCCTGGGATTTCCAGCAGTAGTGGTGTTCTAGGCCTGCATCCCTGTTCCCTCTAGGATTGCCAAGACCACTATCGTGTAATTGCAAGAGCTGCAGAGGCAGTACAGAGCCCCGCTGTCCTGTGACTTCTCTGACCACCTGGACCAGCTTTTGAAAGGCCATGGCAATGAAAATGTTGTCAGTACAGTCTGACCTCCTTGCTGACCAGTCTGACCTCCTCCTTTCTTATATAGTAGGTATCCACTAGTCAGAGTCTTGCTGGAGAGTGTGGAAAGGAAGGGAAGGAGACTCCACATGACAGCAGATCAACAAGACAGGATTGTCTGCACCCAGCCCTGACGGGTGCAGGGTTGTGGGGTTTCAGGTTTTTTCACTTTTCCGAAGGATGCTAAAATGTTAAAGACAGCCAAGACAGCACCAGGAAATTCACCCGAGGGCTAAAGCAAATAATCCTTTGCAGGCTGCAGATGAGAGTTCAGCATGTTCAGCCTTTCAGAGAGAAGATAGATGGAGAGGCAGCTTGATTACAGGGTACAAATATCACTGTGAGGAGGAAAATACAAGGTCTTTAATTCCCAGGAGAAAGGGATGTCAAGCCAAACGGCTTTTAGCCTTGAGCCAGACAAAGACAAATGAGAAGCCCAAGCACAGGGGTTCACACCTCTTCAGGGCACTGCCATCTCTCCTGGGGCAAGCAGGCTGGTGGGCTTGGCAGAGGGGTGTCTCTAGGGGGAGAGGGGAGATGCCAGTGCAAAGAGCTGGAAGAATTTTCTAGGTGCCCATTGACTGCGGGTGCTGCTGCTCCAGAGTGTGCTCTGTCACGTCACGTCCCCCTTGGAAAGGAGCGTACACCTCAGCGGAGACAGATGCAAGCAGAGGTGATTTGCTAGCCTGGGGCTCAGCTGGGCTGAGCCTGTGCTGCACTAGTCATGCTGTGTGGCATCCTTGAGCTCCAGGGATCCAGAGCCAAGCCAGAATAATTAATTGTGCAACACCTTTATGACTGGGAAACCTGCCTCCCCTCCCTTATGTAATGGCAGGGCCCGGGGGCAATTCCTCTCCTGCTGACTGCGGAGCTGCGCAGCGGGGAGCAGCCTCCCGAGCTCGGGAACAGGATCTATCCCAGCACAGGGCACAGACACCCCCAGAACCCTTGAGTGAAGAATCAGCACAGAGCAGAGAAAGCCCTGGTCCCCTTGTATGAAGGACAGGATGCATCTGCGGGGCCATGCACTGCAATGAGACACTTCTCTGATCCCACAAGGGGGTGAGAAATGTGCTTTAACACCTCATCCCCAGGCCTAAAACAGGAATTTCAACCAACCCATCAGGTATAGCTGATTTTTTTCCTTATCCTCTCCACGGCAGTTTCCTAGAGTCCTCTTCCATTGATTCTCCCTTCCCTCTTCACACCACACTCACACCATTCGGACTCAGCCCGACTGCCGGCATCAGGAGGGTGCAGCCACACAAACACACCCCACACACTTCCCGAGACTCAGCTGGTGCCCAGCTCCAGCACATGCACACCCAGCACGCATGTCCCACCAGGCCAGGAGCAATGCCCAAGGCAGGGCAGAGTGAGGTGGGTGTCCCACCCGTGCCACTGGGAGCCAATCTGTCCCTGCATCCCAAGGATGGGAGTGGGATGCTCTGGGTGCTCACATGCCATGGCTGGCTCAGGCAGTAGTGACCTGTCACAGGCTTTTGGGCAAAGGGGACAAGGGTGTTTTCTTTTCCTGTGAGGACCAAACATCTGGCTGCACAAGTGCTTCTGCTGTGCCTCATTGGCACGGCTGCCAGTGCAGCCTGTTGCTCTGCTCCCAAGCTTGCCCATAGCATTGCCAAACAGGTCCTGCTGGCAGTTGGACATTTTTTGCCATGTCTGTTTCCCTCAAGCACATATATATGCACCGTTCTCCTCCAATAAGACAATTTCAACCACCTCCAAAAGCAGGCTATTAATAAACCTATGCCTTTCCTCATTTTAATGTCAGATATATGTAAACGCCTTGGTGACCTTGTTTTTGATCTGGGACTTGAGATGTGATTGGGAAGCAGAAATGTAGGTAAGTGCTTTTGCCCACCGGTGAAAATCCACCCCACTGTGGTCCAGGTGCAGCTCAGGTGACTTCAGCAAAGGCTTGCCAGATTTTTGCTGACAAGACTCCCCTGAAATTTTGAAATTCATCCACGTTTTCTGAAATTTTTTGCAGTTCCTAGGGAGGACGGACCACTCACCACACCATCCCCATGGAGAAAATAGATCTGTTGCCTCAGGCTGGCAGCTCTTGATGGCTCCATGGCAGAAGGTGGGCGCCAGGGATGAAAACCAGGGTCTAACATCCTCCCCTGATGATGTTCTTCTACATGAGATGGTGTCTACAAGGAAGGAGGCTTATCTGAGGGTAAAAACCCAGACTAGGGCAGAGGGGCAAGGATACTGTGAAATGAACGTTAGTGATAACAGGACTGGGAAGGTGGAGGGAATCTCTGGGATTCAGAGAGGGCGACAAGGCAAGGAGATGGAAAGGAAAGGGATGGGGACTGAGATGAGGGCTGGGATGTGATGCCAGCTAAAACCTTTCTTGGAGAGACCACCTCATGAATTCCGCAGAGACAAGCCAGGACAGGTGAGAAGGCAGGGAGACTCAGGGGTGGCTGGACCAGGTGACAGGGACTGCCAGGCTGTGGAGGTTATGGGAAGGGATGGGAGGTGGCTGGGAGAGCTCTGGGGAGACCTGGCATTAGAGATGCAGCATCTGCAGCAGAGGCCAGGGAGGAGGCATGCGTGCAGCTGATAAGGGACTCAAGAGACGTGGCAGAGGAACCAGCAAAATGTGCACAGACACATTTTAAACCAAGAGCTTAAACTGGGGGTTGAGACTCAGCAGATAAAGGGTCTGAAGTTAAGAAAGGGAGAAGTGGGAGTGGCTCCACAGGGAGGCAAAGAAGGGAACTGGCACTAATTCAGGGGCTGGGGGCTGAGAGTCTTGAGCTGGGTAAGGGACCTGGAGGAGAGCAGAAAGACCGGGGCAGACAGGGGGAGATGCTCCAAAACAGAATGAATCTGAGGAAACAAACATGTAACAACTGTGACGACTTTCCTGCTGAACCCCAAAAGAGCCATGACTCTCACCCTTTCCTTTGCTGTCAGCAAATACTCATGAAGACCTCCAGGCAAAATATGTTTCAACCCCACTTCATAACAAGATCAGGGTTTCCCACCATCTGGTTGTCCAGGGCTCCCTCTCCTCTGGTGGAAGGGGAGGGGGTGTAATGAATCATGAGAACTGAGTAAGACTGGGTTTTGATCAGTTGGATGAGTTTTTTTAACCACAGACAACTGCTCCAGATGCAGGCATTAAGGGAAGTTTGTTAAGGCTTTAAATCACAGCCCTCCATTAGGAAGAGCCAGCCTGAAGTTCACCAACACAGCGTGGGTTAACAAAAATACCCTTAGAGTTTACACATAAAGATATAGTCCCCACTATGTCTCCCTCCTTTGGCGTATGCAATAGGAGGAGCGCTCAACTGATAGGCAGAACTTGCATCTTCTCATTTCCT
Organism: Thinocorus orbignyianus; assembly: GCA_013400375.1. Classification (NCBI taxonomy): domain Eukaryota; kingdom Metazoa; phylum Chordata; class Aves; order Ciconiiformes; family Thinocoridae; genus Thinocorus; species Thinocorus orbignyianus. The sequence continues at coordinate 354,636 of VXBW01007750.1, forward strand.
CTTGCTGCTCCTCAATTGTCTTCAAACAGCTCAACCCTTCCCCAAAGAACCATCATGAACCCAGCTTTCCTGCATGAGTCACCCTCTCCAACTCGAGCAGTTCATTCCATTTCCTTCAGTTCTTGGGATGGGAACTTAGGAGAGGGCATTACCCCCTCCTCAGTTAGGCACTGAATAAAATTTTGTAGGTCCCTCATTTGATGCTCCCCAGGTCCATTGTATCAGAGCACCCAGTGATGTACATTCAAGCCCATCTCCAACATTGTACACTCACAGTAAGACCGCTAAGATAAAGAGCTGTTAATTCAATCCTCCTGGAGGAGGTCCATCATGTAAGTCACTGGTGAGCAAGGTCAACGCTCAGAGAAGACAGCCTGTCCGTATCATCGGCATGTGCCTCTCCAGCTGAGATAGCTAAGATGTACAGCAGTTCCTAGAGGAGACAGCAGATCCACCCAGTTCCTGTGTGCACTTAGCTACGAAGTGTGGGGACTCTCAGCTTTCCCTCATCTTCCCTTGTCATTGTTGTACAGACCTCCACTAACTGGGCAAGACATACACCTAAGTAAGTAGTGAAATCCAATCAGTTGGCATTAAAGGAAGTCAGGATGAGGACTGACAGTCTTGGGGGTCCAGTGTCTGACTTGTTGGCTTTAAATCCTTCAGGTGATACTGATTTCAGTAGGGCCAACAGTGGAGTGAGAAGGACACTGGAGGGAAGACTCAGTATGCAATGAGCCAGAGGGAGGATAACAGGGAGACAAGAGATAACTCTGAGGGCAACAGAAGGTCCTGCAGTGGCCTTGATCCTACAGCAAGGAGATAGGGATCTTTTCCAAAATTTTTGGGTCCAGAAGCGGACCCAAATATAGGAACTGGACCCAACAAAGTGAGACTTCTCACCCAGGTAACTTCAAAGACTTCACAGAGGGTGCACGTATCACCTTACTCAGCATTTGAGATAGGGCTACATCCTCAGAGAAACAGGCTTGGATATTGTGAAATGTATGCTGGACATGCACTGACAACATAGGTCAATATGCTGGACACTTGTGGCACAACTCAGTTACCCAAAACTAAAATCTCTGAAGTACCCTGAGGTACCCAAACCAATTGGCAGATCCAGCCGGCATGGAACCTTCGGGAAAGCCTTGTCCTTCCAAAGAGCAGCCAGAGGTCAGGAAGGACATCCAGGTCATCTCAAAGAGTGCTGAGCATCTACATTTAGGCAACTGAATCAAGCCCCAGATGTGAGACACTGGTGTGAATTTGTAAATCCCACGCAATGTCTAGACACATCTTCCTTGATCCTAATACTTTGATCTGTATATGGTCCTTCAGCTGGCCGTTACGGACTTTTGCAAGGACTTTGATTCCTTGGTTGTTTGGATGGTTTGGAAAATGTTACCTCAGGACAACTGAAAAACTGTCTCTAAGACATGTCTCTCAGGCCAGATCCAGCCAAGGTCTATACCTGCCCCACTGTTTTGGCTCTGCCCATCTCACCTGTTGCACTGACATCTTAGTGATTTTCAAACTATCAAACAGCAACAAATGTAAAAAAAAGATAAAGCAGTAGACAGGCACAATCTGGCAGAAATTGAGGTCTCAATTAACCCTGTAGAGCTCTATCCCAAACACTGGTTGGGAGAGCAGGGGCAGGATTTTTCCCTCAACATTTTAGCCCCAACTTTGCCTTTGGTGCCTTCAAAATGGGGCTGCAGCAAGTTTTGGGAACCAGTAAGGCACTGCAAACCCTTCTGACAGGAGTTTGACCTGCCTGATCCTGGTATTCCTTGCTGCCTCAGTTTCCCCTTCTGCCCAATAAAGTCTTATCTACCTCATCTGGGCTATGCAATGATGACTAATTAATGTTAATTAAGTGTTTTCAGATAGTCTAATTCAAAGAGCTCTACGATTGCAAAATATTAATTACTGTTTACTTATTATCATGATGCTGATAGCAAAACCAGATGCTTATCTGCTTCAGCCATGACTCAGAAGGAGGATGACACCTGATAAAGACAGAGGTGTAGAGTCTAGTTAATCCTGTACCGTGACACATGTGTATGTGTATGTGTGTATACATGCATGTGCAAAGGCACCTGACACAGCAGGGCCAAGGCCAAATTAGGCCATACTCATGTCAAAGTCATGCAAACTGAAAGTCCATGGAGATGAGCAAAACCTCATCTTACCAAAGATCCAGCTAGGAAAACGGATGTCTGGCAATGATTCACACGTTTGAAAGTCACATTCAGGAGAAGAGACCACATGCCACAAAGAATTAGAGTAGTCAAAGCTGTAATAAACTACTGTGAGTGACTGAATAGTTGTTGCAAGCATAGGTTATCCTCACAATGAAAATATTCACACTTGAAAATGTTGTTGTCAAAGATAACAAGTCATACATGAGGGGCAGGAGAGAAAGAGTCAGGGAAAGCAACATCCAGGAATGGAGAACTTGCATACAGATTGAGAGGAAACTGAGCTTAATGTTTTGTCAAATTTTGTCAAACTATTGCAGGATGGTAGAAATAAGGCTTGGTTTGGTCTTTGAACCAGCTGGTGTCTAGAGAACTGGGGCAAGGTGGGTATTCCACAAACAAGGATCACACAGGTGACATCCTCTGACAACTAGGAGTTTAGGGCTGACCCTGGTGATGAAGCATAAGACGTTGACTCTACTGGCACAGGGACAATTCCAAGCAAACTCTAGCAGACGTATTTAGGAAGAACCCCGAAGAGGGATTAGGGGCATCAAGTTTGATGCAGCTTGTTGAGGTCTCAGAGGAGGAGTGAAGGACACACACTACTGGACCAAGATGACTTGAGCTTTGCAAGAAGCACCAGGAAAGAGAAGAGAAGACATGGAGGAACATAGGAATTTTGAGAAAAGGGTGGACTGGGTCCTAGAGATTGATGGAGGAAAGTAGAGGTTGGGTTTGAGAAATCATGGATGATGAAGTTCTTTACATTACGAAGGTTTTCAGGCATTTACAGGTGCCTCCAAATTACCATCTGACCTCAGCGGACCTACTGAATCCTTTAGGCATTCTAGCATCCTTAAAGGTCTCAAATTGCAGCCTAGCAGTTAGACTGACATGTAAAATGACCTGCGCATTGAGGGCTTGAAAAGAGTGGCTTGGAAGCCTGTGGCTGATGCTCCTGCTTGGCCATTTGCAGAGCACTTTTACCTCTGAGCCATGGTGACTTTCTCTGCAGGTTGGTCCAGAGCCAGGTGCATCTACTGTTACCACTTCTACTTCACACACCCAGGGAAGTACACACAGGGAAGCTGGATAAAATTCCCCAAACAGGTCCTTGAAAGAGTAGGAATGCCTCTGGCCTACAAGAGCAGGATCCACAAGTCCAAGCCCACTTGCTTTCAGGAGTCTTTAATATAAGTGACCATAATATAGTAGTTCAAGGGAGTTACACAAGTTGATGCTACTCAGTCAGGTGAAAGATGGAGCAGCTTAAGTACCATGAAACCAGAAGCAGACCAGGAATGTGCACAAGTCAATGGCAACAGCCAACAGCCCTCTTCACATGGAGAAGTATCAGCAGGAACCACATTGGCTTATGTCTTGGGACCCTCAAGCTGTTTCCTCTCTTCCATCCAGAGCCCAAAACCAATCAACCAGGCCTAATCTAAAAAGTCCTCTACACACTACAGAACAAAGCCAAAGGACTCCCTATAGTCCATATGTTACAGTCTGGAAACAGTGATACAGCTGTCAGCGCCCCACTCTCTCTCTGAACACCCCTGTATTTCATCCATCATTCCCATGGTAGAGGACCAATGCCAAAGGAACCGTCCAACCTAGTATTCTATGATTCTATGATCAAACACTTTTTTTTTTCCCCTCCTGCAGTGTGACTTCTGTCTAACTCCCCAGCAGAGATGTGGAGCAAACAAGCAGCTCTCATCAGGAAATCACTGTTCTTCTCTGAGACGCGGTGGCATAATGATGTCTCCTCTCAGATCCTAGTGTCAGGATCTACCTCCTGATTCTATCCCCACCTCCGACAAAGAGGTTTTGCCTAAGGAAATACACTTAAGCTTCAGGGTGTCTCTGAGATATCATCAGTCTGGAACTCCCCAGTTTGATGGGGAAGTCTCTTCATATTGCAGAGAAAGTTCAGAGGAGCCAGAGTATTTGCCCAAAGCTATTCAAAGAGTCAGGTACTCAGACGCCTTTTGTCTGACACCTGAGACACCACACTAGTACCTTATGAGTCTATTGTGCCCATTCTCCTCTTCATAAATTGCTCTCCAGTGACTCCTGGCTATGATAGAGTCAGTTTGTGCAGCCTGAACATCACAGAACTTCAGCAACATGTTCTGCTGGTGGCTGTGGTGCTTTCAGGAGCATTGTTTGCTCTTGGTTGCAACACTGCTTTTGGAAGCAATATTCTTCCTTATTACTCTCCCTCATCCCCTTGAGATTCTGCTGAATCTTTTGCACTGTCAGGAGCCCATTGTGCACTTGGAATGAGCTCAACCATTCCAAGAGAAAAAACAACTTAAATACAGAGTGATTTTCAGGGGTATTATTTTACAAAGCTACAACCCTTTTTGTTCCCATCCCTCAGGCTCCCAGAACCACGTATTTCCAAAACATCTCAAAGAACCAACTTTTAAAGTCTTGCCAACCATGCCTGGGTCCAGGTTTCCAAAAGCAACCCACATTTATTGGGTTAAATTTTAACAAGCAAAATTTATTCTTAATCTTAACAAGCAATATTTATTCTTACAGCCTCTTGCAAAACCTGTTTTATAGCCATGAATAAATCTGGGTCATGTCCACATTATAACACTAACTCAATCATAAAACCTAAACCAACAGATTTAATGGCTTCGATATAAGTAGGGCTAAACTGTGCTAAACGTAAATAGATGGATTAAAAGGTAGGTGTTGTGTCCTGCTCTAGGCCTGGAGTCTGTTTCTCCTCTGTCTCTTCTGCCTGGAGGTCCTGAGAGGAGACATACCAGTGGCCATAAACACTGCTGACTCCAGGGTGTGGAACTTGGGATTATGGCAGGGATCATTAAAGAGGGAACTTTCCTGGTCCCACGGTGAATGCAGAGTCAAAAAGTAAATAGCAGACATCAAATCTGTCTCTTACTGTCCAACAAGAAGCAAAAATAAATAAATGATGAGTCACGGCATCTTCCTGTTTATGCTTCTTTAGTTAAGAGGAGGTAGATTTCCATCTGAGCAACTCCACCCCATCTGCATCTATTGTCTTATTTGCCCTGGCTCCTACACTCACTGTTTTTACACTCTGTCACACCCCCTGCAGCATCGTATCTCCTTCCCTGTCCCTACGTTTGCCGAATGGCTGACCTTTCGTCAAAAAGAAGTTAAACCCCCCCCAACCTCCCTTGTAAGAGAAGTACACCAGGCACAAGGTCTCATCCCTGCTGCAGATTCAGTGGACATACTTTTAGCATTTCTGTGCTCCCCAGCACAGATCTGCTTATGAGGGCAGACCAGACCTAGCCACATTTTATTGAATTAGATCCTTAGATCTCCTTAGATCTTCTAGATCCTTGAATAAATTGGGATCATGCAAATATCTGAGCTACTCATGATACAGGTCTCTCCTCTAGCTGGGTCTACAGCCACAGTGAAAGTTGTAAAGTAAATGCACACCAAGATGAGGAAAGGAGAAGAAAGGAGGTAAAAGTGGCCTTGTGAAGGTGAGGTCACTTAATCCTCATCTTCCACCATCTACTAGATCCCACAACTTCTTCCTCTGTGGGATTTCTACTGGATGTGATTAGTGAGTTCTCACTGGAAGACGCCTGTGTGTCAAAAGGGACAGGACTGACAGCTGCCCTCAGGGTGTCAGGTAGAAACTCTCCCCAGACTTCTGCAGCCTGGAGGAGGCCACGGCAGAAACAACAAGGTGGACCTTGTTTTTCTCCATACATATCTCAGTTCAAACTGAGCCCTCCTCCACCAGCCTTACCTTGTACTACTGGATCTCATGTGGCAGAATAAGGACAGCAGGCTCTGAAGTGGAGTTTTAAAACATGGGTAATGGGTATCAAAAAAGGAGTAGTCAGCAAACTTGGGGAAATGACCTTAGGAAAAAAAATTAATCTAAATCAGTAACACAAGTGCAACAGAACCTACCAAAAGATATTATGAATGTGTTTACTCATCACAAGAGATCAATTAGTGCATCGGAAGGCATTACTGACATAAACTAATGTGGTAATTGACTATATACAAAAGACTAGTGCATTGCAAATGTGATAAAAAGGGTTTGCTTAACCCAGCCATGAAGGTGTTTAAACTAACCCATCCAATTTCACAACCAGGACAGGCTCAAACAGAAGGAGCGAGTCAGTTACTATGTTTCATCTGACAGGTAATAATTTCTTATGATATGTTGACTTCATTCTCTTGCAATCACATGAACATGCCCTTAATTAAGCACACAAAGGAAAACTGTCCTGGTGTGCAGAGGAGAGGAGAAGTACAGTGAGAGATGACAGTGACAGCATCAGACACCAGCTGGTTATCTGGGATTCAGAAAGGAGTTGCACAAGAAATGGAAACGCATCATACGCATAACAATGAGCATGATAGAAAGGCCCAGACAGGCAAGGATAAACTTCTTATGCTGAAGAACCTGGAAAGAACTAGAAGCTAGTGAGATATGTAGAGGGCTCTATAGAAAAGGTTCTTGAATTTCATTGGGAGTAAGTGGATGATGAACAAACGCAGATCTGCTGCTTGCAGGAAAAGAGAACAAACAGCAAGTGAATGAGAAGACAGTTTGCCCTGTGCCATGCTTCAGATGTAGAAAAAGGTTAACTGGAAAAAGCTACCAATAACAGACAGTCTTAATAAGGGGTGGGAGAAGAGTCTAGAATAGGAAAAACACAGGTTGAAGCCCAGTGGGCAGCATCTAATTAGGCAGGGGTACTTAAGGAAGCGGCTGGAGACACTTCAGACCCATTAGTAATTATCTCTGAGGTCTCTCAGTGTCCCCGTAGGACTCATGCAGGGTAAACACAATGTCTGTCTTTAAAAACAGACCCAGAAGGACACCGGGAACCCCACCTCAGTCAAGCCACCTTCTGTACCCAGAAAGTTCCCCGCCTGCCCTATTAACTGATCCATTTGTAAGTGCTGGGAATGTAGCGAGGTGATAGGTGCAGACAAGATGGCCTTGCTGAGGAGAAACCACATCAAATCAAACCTGCTTCCTGGAAGATTACTTCATGGTATGGGAGGAGTCAGGACATGGGAGACCACTCTTGGCACTGTCCTTCATGAAATTCTAATACAAAGTCAACAGGGTGGCTGCAGTTCTGGTTAAAAAAAAAAAGATCTGTGCTCAGAAACTTTGTTGTGCAAAGCATGCTGTCAAATCTGGGAACGCCTCAAGAGGATGCTCAGGGGGGCCAGCCCTGGGCATCCTTTTGATTCCCAGGCAGAAGAAGGGGCTTACAAGTGAGTCTGGGAGGGATCTGGGGAACAGGCTCAGGTAGAATATAAATTACTGTAATAAACCAAAATAAAAGGCTGTAGTGCCCAGGGGGAAAAAAAAAAAAAAAAAAAAAAAAAAAGGTGGCAATTGTGTGGGTGGTTAGGACAGGAAAGCCAGAATTGGGGCATAGGAAACAATTATTCTGCTCCTTCCATTGCTGATGCAGCTGGAACTGGAGTCCAGCATCCAACTGCAGCCACTGTGTCTCTGAAACAGCACAGGGAAAAAAGAGGGAATGAGGACAGATCAGCAAGAAGGCTTGGAGGTTTCAAATGGAGAGGTTCAGTGTGAGTCTCAACCTACACGGAACACATCTCCCAGCTGCCAGAAGCTCAACATTAAGACCCTAAGCCTTGCACATGGCAGGGGCTTGAGGGGAGGGTTGGGACACCTGCATAAGCTGGGAAGAATGAGGGTCCTGCAGGAATCACAGGGCTGCTGAGGGTGGTATTTGTGCCCTCCCAGCTCTAGTGTGTGCTGGTGTCACCGACCCTCTTTCACAAGCCCTCCCCAAGGTTTCATACCACAGTAGCTGCATTCACTGGGGGTTTTGCACTCTGCTGCTGAGTTGAGGGGAATACAGCACTGAGTGTGCAAGGGCTTTGCACAGGAGAGACGTCACCTTTGCCCACACAGACCCGGACTTCATGGTTTCCACCAGTCAGTACCCATTTGTAGCACAGACCTTTCTCCTGGTGCTTGGCCAGAACAAACTCAAGGGCCCAAGGCCTTGGCTGGAAAGAGAGAAATACAGATATTCAGCAGCCGGCATTTACTGCGGGCTCACATAAAGCCCATGAGGACAAGGCAAGCAGGGTAAAGGGAAGAAGCAAGGAGTCACTGTCAGCCTGTCTGTCCAGTTCGCTGACTAATGCCCTAGGTGACAGGATGCAATTGATTCAGCAAGGAGGGATGGAAGCAGCACCCCTCTGCTTGAGATCCCCGCAAGGTCCCTGTCCCCTTTGCCACCCCCAGCATTGCTGCCAAGCTGAGACACTGGGCACATAAGGACAGCCTGCTCCCACACAGCCAGCCCCTCCCCAACACAGTACCACCTCACCTTGTCCTCGGTCACCCGCTTCAAGGAGACACTGCCAACTCATGATGCAAGAGTGTTATTCATCAGCAGAAAG
>VXBW01007750.1:381036-401263 GCA_013400375.1 Thinocorus orbignyianus
GGGAATCTCCTGGGCAGGAGAAATGCCTCCAACTCTGGCAGGGCTTGTCTGCCCTTGTGGTGGGAGAGAGGGCAGCTTTGCAGCGTCCCGTTTCCACAGGAGCTGCCCCAGACCAGCACGCTGGCACCTGGAGGTGCAGCTGAGGCCTCCCAGAAACATGTTACGGGCTGATAGTTTATCTTGGATTGCTCCTGAGTGCCAGCAATCCCCACACCCCTTGGAAGAAAACCCTCTCTTGGCAACTTTGAATGCTGTACTTCAGGCACAGCAGCAGACACACGGAATATTATATTTAGGAAGAAGTTCTTTACTTAGGAAGAAGTTCNTGTCCCTGCCCATGGCAGGGGGGTTGGAACTTGATGATCTTTAAGGTCCCTTCCAACTCTAACCATTCTATGATTCTATTAATATTATTTTGAGCTCGAGAACAAGCTCTCTGTGCGATGCTACACGGCTCTTCCCAGCCTGCAAAGCCCCAAGGCAGCCTCAGCTCATTGGGAGAGGGGGCAAGAGTGGCTGGAGACATGTCCCTGCTCCCAGCCCTGGCAGCAACTCACCCTGTGGCTTCAGCCCTGCTGCCTCCACCATCCTTACAGTGACCAGCTGAGACAAGAAGATAAAGGCAGCCACGTCCCCCACTGCCAAACCTGAAATACATTTTTATAGCACTTTTCATGTAGAGGAGGCCAAGAGAGCAGCCCTGCAGGGAAAAGGACAGCTTTGCCCACCACCCTGGCCCTGGGGCGATGGGAGAACAGCTGTTGCATTGAGGAAACGGTGTGAGAATGACGGGGAGCACAGGTTTGGATAAGGCCAACACTTTTTCCCAGCACGGTGGCAGCATCAGTGCCACAGTCCCACCCTGGGATGGACAGCACGTCGCTGGGGCCAGCGGGGATGCCAAACACGCTTTTGGGTGCTTGTGTTGAGGGCTGAGATGAGGTCCATGTCCACAGCAGGGAAAGGAGCATAGGAAGGCGCCCTGCAAGCCCATCTCGTTGTGAGCCAGCGCAAGTGAGAAAGGGAGCCAACCCCCTGCCTCGGGCAACAGGCAGGAGGGAGGCAGACTCCCCCCGTTTTTGGGGTAACTCCAGGACTATGATGTACCACCCCATCCCATCCCTGCCCTGCACCCCACGCTCCTCCTAACACTCCCCCCGTGGCTGCCGCTCACACCCTCCATGTCTCATCCCACCTCCCGACAACCGTCGGTGCTTCAGGGCAGGGAAAGTATCTCACTGCATCTCTGTGATCCGCGGCGGCAAATCACTGCTGCTAAACAAACCCTAGTTCCTAACGAAAAACACCAACGGTGGCCAGCATTACTCACTAGGGGAATTGCTTTCAGCTGTGTCAAAAACAGCCAGGGGCAGACGGGGGTGAGGAACAGGGGGTGGAGACACAGAGACCTCACTCTTCACCACCAGCCCATGATGAAGGCCACCGGTTTCCCAGCTACCTGTGCCAGGGAAAGTTCCCCAACACCTCACCATCCCCTCAAGGGTACCCAGGCACCCCCAAAAAGTGAAGGAAACATGCTGGTGTAAAAAGTATACACCAGGTATAAAGCAGAGCAATATATTGCCCTGCATCCATGCAGGGATGGATACAGAGGTCTATTTTGTAGGGCACTGGGGAAAGGAAAGGTCCCAGGGGTGGGACATCAGGGGAAGAAGGAATGAAATCCTAGTGCCCTGGACACGGAAGGGCTACCCAGCTGCAGCCCCAGGCTGAACTGGGAGGGAGCCTGGGATTTGGTTGCCCATTATTCCACCTGGATGAGCCTTTAGCAAAGCTAATCCCTACCAACAAGACCTAACAGCGAGAGCTGGCTTGGTCCTGCAGTGTAGGACACCCCTCACACCAGGCGGTCCTGCCCTGCAAGCCCTGATCCCACTGGATGGAGGAAAGCCAGCAGCACCTGCCCTGCTCTGCTCTGCCTCTGGTCTGGGGGCTTCTCACTCCCTCTCTCTGCTGATCCCTAGTGGCACTAGGGAGCCAGCTACCCACCAGCAACAAGACACCCCTCATTGCTTGCCCTCTACCATCACCAGGGTCTGTCTCCAAGCACGCAGAAGACACAGTTTCCCCATGGCAGCATCTCCAGCCCACGATCACTGTTTGGCTCTGCGTTAACACGAGGCAAGTCAGCCTTCAGCAAAGTCAGGCTCGGCCACCACATGTTTTGGCAGCAAAGAGCCAACAAGCTACAAACCCACATCCCAGTGGAACTGTTGCTGCTGTTTTCCTCCTAAACACTGCAATCCTCAAAGTTTTAATATGCTCAGAAACAACAGGTGAGTTAGCTAAAAGGCAGAGACTCCAGCTAATAAACCAACACCCTCCCAGGCTGCTTTGCTGGCACTGTCCTCAGCCTTTCCAGGCACAGCCAGAAGCAACACAACCAGGTGAAGTCTGTCTGGGAAGCACAGGAACCACCAGCACACAGTATGAGCGCTTCCATGCCAGCTCACAGACAACCCAAGCCCTCGTCACCTTCGTTAGAGACTGCAAAGGAAGCCCTGAGGAGCAGATTCCCCTTCTCTTGCTCTTTGGTGGGAAGAAGCAATGAGTTTGCTGAGCCTGGCTGTGATGCTCATGTGGAAAGTGAAGTGGTGGGAATCACAGAATCATAGAATCATCTAGGTTGGAAGAGACCCCTGGGATCATCGAGTCCAACCATCTCCAGGGAGTGATGGGAAGAAGCATCCCTGGTTTGTTCCCCTGCAAGAGCCCATCGTGGCATCACCAGCCACACAGCACCTCCCCACCGTGCTCATGGCTGACACTTATCCTTCTCCTGGTGACTGCTGAGCCTTCAGCACCTGGGTTTGGTGCAAAAACTTTGGGGCACTGGAGGCTGCATCTCTGTGCAGAGATGGGGGAGCTGCTGCGTGGCTGGTGATGCCCATGACCAGCATCGCTTCCCCTGCTGCCAAACTGCCATTTCTTAGCAATGTGGTCACTTTCCAGACCACATTTTTCAGTTCCTCCACCCCACCTTTTCATTTTCCCTTCCCGGTGGTGCACTCCGCACTTGCCAAGTGCCACCCTCACACCTTGGGCAGCATCCCTCTGCCTTCCCAGAGACCACGCACATCAAAAGCTGCCACCAGCCAGAGCCACATCACTACCCATGCTGCCCAAAAGCTGCTGTCTTGGCCAGGAAAAACCACTTCAGGTCCAGAGTGCTCTCCTGGTAACAGAAATCCCGGCAAAGAAGCTAGCCCCCAGCCAAGGAACATGGTCACACAGTTTGTTCTCATGGGAACAGCAAACTAGGGGAGGATATTCCCTTGCTGTGCCAAAAGCCAGGTGACTGCTCCTTCCCCAGCCAGCCATGGAAATTTAGGCTAAGGGTTTTAAAAAAGTGACCGGTGATTGTGGGTGCCCAAGCAAAACGCTCCCTACAAGCGTCCCTATTTCCAGAAGACACATGCTTCTTGCCTTCATGGGATCAGCCTGAAGTCAGATAGCCAAAGAGAACCCAAACCACCTCTGAAAGATCTCAGCGACTGTGATGAGCAAGAGTTGGAGAGGGACTCTTTGTCAGGAAGTCTAGTGATAGGACAAGGGGAAATGGTTTTAAATTGGAAGAGGGGAGATTTAGATTAGATATTAGGAAGAAGTTCTTTACTGTGACGGTGGTGAGGCACTGGAACAGGTTGCCCAGAGAAGTTGTGGCTGCCCCATCCCTGGAAGCGTTTAAGGCCAGGTTGGATGAGGCTTTGAGCAACCTGCTCCAGGGAGAGGTGTCCCTGCACATGGCAGGGGGGTTGGAACTTGATGGTCCCTTCCAACTCTAACCATTCTATGATTCTATGAACAGTTCAACAGGCAGGAAAACGCCACAGCACTCACCTTGCTCTGACCACCCCACCGTCCCCGTTCTGCTGCATCAACTTGTTTCCCCAGCTTCCCTTCATAAATCTCATGATTGCCACCCAAAGCTGTCAAGGGCACATGCAATCAAGGGTCTGGTGGCACAAGAAAGGCTCCATCTGTCACCTCTTCCCCTGGGCCAGCACAGCTCTGCCTCCCAACAACCACTATTTCAGACAGCACCCTTTTAAAGCATGAGCTGACCCTTTTTAGGAGAAAGATGCCCAAATGGTGGCTTACAGAAAGACCCAGGAAGACACACCAGCTTTGGGAGAGGTCTACTAGAAAGCAGGCACCTCTGAGCCCTATTTTGGCTGGCCCTATCCATCCACTAAGCCTATCAACATCACCCCAGCCCAGCCCTGTGCTTGGAAACACCTCCCAGTTTGTGCTCACCCCCGTGCACAGGGGACTCACGGCAAAGAGCTTCACAGGAGCTGGAAAGACAGCTTTGCAAAATCAAGACAGTAGCAGTGACAACACACCAAAGCCCATGGCTGTCCTCCCAGCTCCAGGGCTTCCCCCTCTTTCCCCTTGCAACACGGCAAGGCAGGGGCTCTCCGGGGCAGCTCGGTGTTTGCACAGTTCTTGTTTAGGGATGGGACCACAGCTAAGCAAACACCCGCAAGCCAGTGCCCACCCACTCACCGCTCTGGAAGTGGAAACCCAGGCCCTTCCCTGGCTTTCTCAATAGGAACGAATTAGTCACAGCGCGCCAGCGGGAATAGCAAACAGGGCAACAGGAGATAAAGTTGCAAGGGAGACCTCGCTTGTCCTCTCTCACATACCTGAGACATCCCTTTTCTTTGGATTCTGCCTTTCCCGACCACAGGGACCCTCTGCTCCCGAGGCAGAGATGCTTTGTACTTTGCTTCAGGTACCAACCATTGGTCAAGTCAGATAGCACCAACACCCACTCCCAAAGAGCATCCCCAGGCTTTCCAGCTAAATTTCAAGGTGGTTTTATCCACCCACATTGGCCACAGGGATCTGACTTTATCAGATGATAAAACTTGACCCAGAACATTTGCAACATTTGACCGTACAAACAAGAGCTCCATCATGGCTCAAATGCACCTTTATATATTTGGATACTGGGAGATTTGGGGCACCAATGAGTTACTCATCCTCTGAAAGAGGAGGTACAAGCCCATGGATCAACCATGGCTTTGGCAACATGAAGAACACTGCAAGCTGGGATAAGGTGTTACTTGGGTAACTTTTGCTGACACAGATGAAACTCCTCCAGGTGATGTAACTGTGTCAGTTTTGGCAGTCTTCAGTGCATTTATTTCAAGGCCTTTGCAGAGATACCGGTATCTATCACCAAATGAGGCTCTTACACCAGCAAACATCTGCAGCAGGGGCCTGACCCAGGCTCACATCTGGCTGCTGAGCCCAGTGGCGTTACCTTGTGAAACAGGAGCAGGTTGGTACTTGTACGAGGGTTTGGTTCTGAGTGAGTTCATTTATCATCAGTTAAATTGGCAACGTTACTTTTGCAGAAGGCTAGCCTGGACACTTCCTGGCCCTCTGCTGCCTGCTGCAAACGGTGGTGTGTTACCCCAAGGATGAAGGAGCAGAGAGGAGATCAAACAAACAGTAGATTGAAGCTACACGGAGTTTTACATCTTTTTAAAGGCAAAAAGGGAAAAAGAGCAGCAATACAATACCTGACAGCACAACAGAAGCAGATAAAAGCAGAGGTGCTGCAGGGGTACCCCTACAGGGTATTTCCTTCACACACCTCACAAGACACCCCACTGTGGCAGGTGGGCTGGGGAGGACAAGGCAGAGGGGACTACAGCTCTGCTTAGCAGCAAAAGCAGAGACCACCTCTCCATACTGCCAGGCAGAGAACAAGCAGTGAGGGGCTGTGAATTGTGACTGCCCCGGGGACAAGGGAGCAGGACATTTTTGCCCACCTGGTGGGGCAGCAGAGCTGGAAGAGCTCTGCTCCCCAGCGAGCCAACACGAACTCCAGCACACACCTCTGCCCTAGGGAAAAGCATGGATGTACACAGCGAGCACAGCACCCCGGCCCAAAAACACCTACATCAGCAACACACAGTAAGGGGAGAAGAGCAGGATGGGTGTGGAGGAAACAAGCAACCAGTGCAGTAACTCAACTGCTGTCCAAACATTGTGCGGGCAAATTTACAGCATCCCAGTGTCACCCTGCACCTTTGGAGTGAAGGTTAGATGGGTACAGGAACAGTCTGACTACTGAGGAAAACTACAGCCACTGCTGAAGGCAGAATGGGCGATTCCAACATCACCAGGATGATAAAACAGAACAAAGAGAAGCTTAAAAAGTAATCCTTAATTAACTACTTCTGAAACCTGTCGAAATCACTGCCTGTATCTTGTTTGCTAATGGACCTGTCAGCAGCTTCTGAGGCTGCAGGGGTCACGGTAGCGATAGAAAGTGCTGCTTTGTTCTCAGGTTTGATATCTCTTTTGTCCCACTAAGTGCTTTTGGTGTTTTCATTTGAGGTGTACTCAAAAAGCTCTTGCAAGCAAAGGATGGGCAAAGGCTTTTAGCCACAGCCTCCCTCAGCCACCATCACAGAGAAAACTGTTTCTTGTGATTTTAGTACAGCAGGCAGACCCACAGCCCAAAACCAGGGAGGCCACTCACATGTATCTACCACATAGGATATGTTGTGCTTCCAAACTCTGGGTGAACACACACTAGGTAGGCAGTACCCCAGCTCAGTGCTGCATCTCTGCCACAGCAAGCTTTCCAATGCTTCAGAGAAAACACTTGAAAACCGAGTTGTGAATCTCCTCCACAAAGCCTCAGAGCCATTTCCAATAGGGGAGAGGCTGATAAGCAACAAATTTAACAACCCATCTGAAATGCAACAACTGCCTACAATTATCAAACTGCCTGAACACCCACTTGCTATCCCAAGCTCGATCTATTTTCGCTTTCTGCAATATCTACTGTCACCAAGTCTGTTTTATTTACTCTGTACATGATTCACTCGTGCTTTGCCTTTGGAACACGTGCGCTGCCTCCATCAGAAGAGGGGATGGTACTAGTGCATTTGTTCCCCCTTGTGTTTACTTCTCTCTTTTTCCCCATCAGGATCCTCATGATCATTTCAAATACTACAGAATAGCTGAGGTTGGAAAGCACCTCTAGAGACTGTCTACTCAAAGTCCCTGCTAAGAGCAGGGTCTCCAACTCACAGCTGCCCAGGACCACGTCCAGTTGGGTGTTGACTATCTCCAGGATGGAGACTCCACCACCTTCCTCAGCAAACTGTGCTAGTGTTCAACCACTCTCATAACAAAAAAACCCAAACAAAACCAACAACAACAAAAAAAAAAACCCACACATTTTAAGTAGAATTTCCTGCATTTGAATTTATGACTCTCATTCCATCACTGGGCATCACTAAGAAGTGTCTTCTCTACTCCCCCATCAGGTATTTATACACATTGGTAAGATCCTCTAAGCCTTCTCTTCTCCAGGTTGAACAACCCCAGCCAGCTCTTGCAGCCCTCATCGCATGACACAGGCTTCAACCCCTTTATTATCCTCCATGCCCTTCACTGGACCTGCTCCAGCGTGCCCACATCTCTTTTATTGGGGAGCCCAGCACTCAAAACAGCACACAAGATGTGTCTCAACAAGGCTGAACTGAGGACAACAACTCGGTCATTTTTTAATAGCTCATTATTTCTCTGGTTTTACTAAGCATTAGAGTCACAGCAGCTGCTAAGAACTACTTAATTAGGAAACTGCATTCCCAATGCACACCTCTGCCAGAGCTTTCAGGCCTTGACCTTTTCACTTGAACACAGTTCCGTTTCCCACAATGAACAAGAACACTTTCAAAAACTTTATCCCATCTTTATATTTTCTTCAAAATAAAAAGGCATTTGTACCATTGAAAACAATAACAGACCCCTTTGCTTTTCTGAACAAGGTATATAAAGATAAATAGAGTAAAACACAGTTCTGGGTTTTAAAAAGCTGAAAGCCCTTCCTAGGACTGACTTATGAGAAGGAACGGTCCCAGAGTGAATCAACTCTGCTTCAGGACAGGTCCCTCTGACACCTCTCAGTGGTCTCAGATAGTCCATTTCTCTGTACGAGCTTCCACTCTCTTGACCAGGCCTTTTCCCAAAACCTCGAAGTCCTCCAGAATTGCCTCCACGTTGGGAACGCAGACCAGCTCGTTGTTCAGACTTGTCACCATCCTTCCTTTCATGTTAGAGACCTGCAGAGGACACACAAACATTGTAAAAAAGGGAGCACCCACTCAGAGCTGCTTCACAACCTCTCCAAGCCCCACACAGGAGAAGTAAATTGCTCTCCTGCCTTGTCACACCCAACCTCTGCCACACCATTATACACAATTTTCTAAGCTTCACTTCTCAACACCATCACTGCTCATTATTAGACCTAGTAAACTGCAAGAGTGGACCTTCCAGCTCTTTTTAGGGTTTACCCTGGAGCTACAGCCCAAAGACCACAAGGGAGAAAGAGAAGCAGTGACCAGGGGCATGGTGGAGATGGGAAAAGAATGCACAGGTGCATGGCAGAGCCTGTATGAGCAGAACAGACAGGGTATGCAAGAAGGACAACACCATGATCCCAAACAAAAGCTGCCTGTGCTCTGCTACACTGTTGGGTGCAAACCCTCAAGTGGGAAGAGATCTTTGGCCCCATCAGGGTTAAAAAAAAAAAACCAAACATAAAAAAAAAAACCCTATGTTTAAACTATGTTTAAATCATGCCACACAGAGTTCAAATGCAAGCACGTCCTCCTCTCATTTCACATCCATGAATAACTGGGTTTCACAACTGCAGCGAGGCTGAATGTCCAATGCCCTCTGGCCATGAAGAGAGAGAAGATAAATCACCCACAGACAGATAGCAGGAGCCTGGGCTGTCAACTCTGAGTCATGAGTCACTGGTTTCTTTGCGTCTCTCCTTCATAGAAAGCAGCATGAATCACTCCAGCGTGCCTCACACCTAGGCTTAACCATCCTCCAGAGTTTGCCAACCCACACAGTGTAGCTGGAAAATACCTCTGTATATCCAAATGGACTTGGGCACTATCAACCTAGGCTTGCCACCCCAGCTTCTTGCAGGTTGGACATTTCTGGGCAAGACAACCACAGTCAGTGAGAATAGGACAGCCTGTTGGAGACACCTAATGTCTTTGGCACATGAGGTATAACCCATCCCCCAGGAGGGAACCAGAGAAGAGCACCTAGGACAGAGCACTCTGTTTTGACCCATGATCATGGTGTTGGGGCTTGTCCAGGGACACACGTTCCCTTTCTTAGCCCTGCTGACAGCTGGGGGCACTGTGGCCACAGCCCTGACTTGGCTTCACCCTTTCCAAGAATGGACACAAGTATGAGCTCTGTTTCTCAAAGGCCTTCGGGGCTGACAGGAGTTAGATAACACAATTACAACACAGAAGAAAAAAAAAAAAGGCAAAAAAACCAACCCTCCAAGCTTTCAGGCCATAAAGGTAACATGGAGCTCAGAGTCAAAAACTCACCTTAAAAGGCTGAGGCTGAAAGCTCAAAGGCTTCCACAAAACTGCAATCACTTCCCCACCATGCTTGTCATAGAAGAATAAGGCGAGATCACTGAAGGCATCCTAGGGAAAAAAACAAACAGAGGTTGTGCCAGACATCCCAGAGCCAGAGCCCATCCCCGATTCAGTCTCCCTACACTTTGACACACAGTAGCTCCACACCAGCCAGGACTAAAGCTGCAGCTCTTCTAGTGAATACCCAACAAGGAAAGCAACTGGCAGCCCATGGACAAGTCCCAGGTACCTCCTGCTGCCTCTTCTCCCACAGCCATGACAGATACAGTGCATTATCTGCAAATTTTGGATGCAGACCTCATTGTTCACTACCTCTAGCCCAGAAGCCAGATCCACCACCTCCCACCAGCCTGGAAGAGCACCAAGAAAACAGCATCCACCTTTAGGACACTGGACACCTTAGGTGACAACCCAAGGAGTGTTCCTCACCATGGTCCTCCAACACTGGCACTACCAAGCTCTCCCATCCCCGTGTCCAACAGCCATGCCCAAAACTCCATAGTGCGTGGGACAGCAAGAGGCAGGCCCTGCCCAGCAGGCAGTTCTGCCACTATATGTTTCACTACATGGCAGCAAAGACCAACATCTCAAGCTCTGCAAAATCTGTGCAACAAATGCCCCTTCTTCCCCGCAGGACAAACCCCATGTGTGCTGTCAGCATAGTGTCCCAAAAGGAAACATAACAGCAGAAATTTTAAGTAACACCAAGTCCTGTGAGGTGCAAAGAGATGGAATGGTCAATGGAGGCACTGCAGGAATCTGCTCTCCTTCCCCCTGTGTTTCAGCAGCTGTGTCAGTGAGCAGCTCCCTCTGTAGTGCTGGGCAGAAGAGCTCAAAAAGCAATCTTGCACAAAGAGATGACTAAAGGCCACAGACTGGTTTCCCCCAGGCCCACGCAAGCTGGATTCCCAGCTCTGCAAGAAGGCAGGGGATGACCACTGCAGCAGAAGTAAACAATGCTGGGTGTAAACAACTTTTCAAACCCAAAAGTCTGGTCCTACAGCTCAGCACCCAGCATGCAGGTACCTGGAGATATGCACCCTGACCACAGACGACCAAGACATCCAAGAAGCTGCTCCTTGACTTGTTTATCTTGGTGGAAATTAACAGCAGGCAACAGCACATGCTTACCAAGCAGAGCAAACAGCTCTTCAGCATCAGTAGAGGACAAGTTTCTGCACATGGCCTAACCAGCTTTGGAGCTACCCACTGCAATAAATCCAGACCACCCGCTCCCTCTTCATTCTTCTCCATCCCCTAAATTTCCAGCTGCAACTCACCCACATTCTTACAAAGAGAGGCCTCTGCTGGCATTACTGTGTCATGAGGTTTTCATTAGGATGTGCATGAAAAACAATCAACATCAAAGGCAAGCTTGGAAGGGGTCTTGTATGGACATACCACAACTTCAGTAGGAGGAGAAAAACGTGCATTGAGTTGGTATTACCAGTGATCCCAAAGGGTGGGGTGGTATTTTAAGAGTAAAAACCTGATAAGCAGGGAGGGGTGGAGTTGTCTGGAACCTTCAGAGCCAGATTTATGAGTTCAGACTTGAAATATCACAAACAGAGGGCAACACGATTAGGCCATCAAGCTGGGAAGATCCTGAGACCTGCCAGCTCACCCCCCTTCATGGGATCTTCATGGGGGCAAGGCTGGTCAAGGCAGCATTCTTGACAAACTGGCTAGCAAAACACTGTCTAAAAATACATTGAGAAAGAGGCAACCCGCCCTGGCGTTTCTCAGTTGAGAGCGACAGGTTATGCCCAGAGCCCAGTCAACAGGGAAGGCTCCTCCTTTAGCCAAAAGGCAAACAGCAGGAAGGAAAGCTCAACAAAGGGCACGCTGACCGCCAACGTGCAGCTTTCCGAACCAGAGGGGAGCAGAACATGTGAGAACCTGAAAAAAGCCCCACTACCCTACAGGGCGAGGTCGAGTGCCCTGCAATGCTCCGTAAGAGAAAGGTATTTATTACAGGCATGTCTTGCTGGACAGGAGCCAGGAGCATTTGCAGGAAAGGAGCTTTCTCAGGCCCAGCTTATTTCCCCATAAAACCACTGTTCAGCCTGATACCCAGCACCTTTTTTTTTGACTTTTTAATCTAGACAGCAGAGAGCAGAGGTTAAAAGGATCCCAGCAAAGTGCAAGCTCCTGCACTTGTGCTGCTCCCAGCATCATTCTTGTGATAGCGCTTCGGGTCAGCTCCACCAAGCTATGGAACATTCAGCTCTTGAGAAACTACAGCATTAAAAGGGTCTGGTGTATTAGTCACCACATTTATGTTTGTGCAGAGGCTTGGGGAGCAAAAGCAAACAGTCCTCACCTCACTTTCCACATCCCATGCTCAGTGCCCAGTGCCACTGGACTTGCCTGAGCCTGCAAACACCTTCCTCAAGGGAAAGATTAAGAGAAAGGGGGGAAAAGGCATGGAGAGCATTTGAACCCCTGTTCCTTTTCAACCTCCAGTATCTTTCCTTGCAATTCAGCTTTAAAGGACTAGGGAAAGCTCTCCCTGCTCAGGAAGACCCCTGCCATCCGCAAAACCTACGTTTGGTTCCCACCACACAGAAACACAGGGGACCTGCAAACTCAGGGCTGCAGTTCAGAGGTGCTTCATTGACTGGGAAAGGGGTACATTGCACCTGGAAGATAAGCTCAAGGTCTGTAAGAAGCCATCTGGGTTGTAGGAATGAAAGAATAGAGAAAGGTGGTGAGTAAAACAATACCCTGACATAAAATGGGATTATTGGATTAAGCATCTTGAGCTGAAGTGTGCGTTTTGCAATGAACTGAGTGCTCATTGTTAGTTAAGCAACTACATCGTTGTTGTTTAGGGGTGGGTTTTTTTGGCCTAACCATTTACCCACCCACTTTTTCACTGATCCTGCTTATACCCAGAGAACAGGCTTATTGCATCACAGCTGCTGGAAAAAGAAGAGCTGTTTGGGGAGACCTCTGCACCGAAATGTGCCTAGCAGCTCTTCCTGGTGCGACGGCAGTTCAAGTGGCAAATGCATCAATCAACACTTGCTCAGTGCTTTGAACCTTTTAAGTGCTCTCAGCAAGTGATCTACAGGTATAAAATCCTATTAAAGCTACTTAGTTCCAACAAATCACTCCGTTTGTGGTTAACGCTTTATAGTCCTTGTCATCCTACTTCGACCTGCCCTGATGCTCACAGATTATGTGATACAGGCAGAGCCTTCCCCCATACACAAACAGAGCAAGGAGCACTGCTGAGAAAACCAGTTCTTCTCTTTTTTAAAAGAGAAATCTGCCCATTAGGTTTTGGATTCACCTAGTAAAAAGTATTTCAAACGATCCAAACTTTTCCACCTCCAAGTGCCTCCTTAGACCCGCATGTGCATCTTTGTTACAGGGGTTTGAGGCACATGCTCTGGCTGCATTAACATGCCTTGTCCATCTGAGATGAAAGTCTTCAGTCCCTTCCTGTGGAATAAATCCAAGGCAGACCTCTAGGAAGGCACTACCAACACGGGAGAAAAGTAGCCACAGGTACCCTCTGAGCTCACTCAAGGAGTATGAGGGGCTGATGCCTCGGTACGTGCCTGTGTGTGTACACACACATGTGTGAATCCAGCCCTGGCACTACACTAAGTCACACAGCTGCTCTGAGGCTATAAGAGCAGGGAATTTCCTGCCACCTCTGCCCCTCCAAAGGCATAAATCCAAACAGGAAGATTTTTTCTCAGTACTACAAGTACCCACAGAGGTTTTTCATTTCATCTCTGCCTGTCTGGAAGTGTCCACAGGAGGAGTCAAGCCTGTCAGTCAAAACAGGAAGGGAGCAGTCTGACCTGAAACTTCACGAGTTCCAACTACCTCCTGTAACCACAACTCATATACTGTAAGAGATGGAGAACTTTTAATGTCATTAATTCCTTCCTAACATGCAGTAGCAAGATAGACATTCCTACATAGTGGGAGGAAGAAAGAAAAGGGCTGTAAGTCTTCCGGATAGGTCTTGTTTGAAGGTGCAAGAAATGCAAAACACCGCTTCAGAGGGAAGGCTGTTTACAGTAAAGCAGGAAACATTTTCCTGCTCATCTGCACAGAAAAGATCTCCCATGTACAACATGGGTAGCTCCTCTGCCACAAGCTCTGATAGACACATGCAGCCAGAGAAAGCTAAAGCTCAGTGAAATAGAGCACTGCACACCCACTGACCCACACAGGTCAAAGACCCACTAAGAAATGTCAGGTCTGCCTTACAGACAGACACGGCACAAGCAGCTTCATCCCATTTCCCCCACCACGAGAAAAAAGCTCTGGAGCACAGGGAGATGACCAGAGCCTTTGGTCTTTGTGAGCTCCTGAGTGCATGCAGATGGGCATGACAAGTATATGCACAGGACTCACTGGGTGCAGGCAGAAAGATCATCCCTGGAGTTCAAGGACAGCCAAGACACCCTGAAGTGTGAGCTGCACTACCTGAGCCTTCCCACACCACGTCCCCACCACACAGCTGGAGGTTCTGCAGCTAAATGGCCACCACGACACAGACCAGCAGTCACGACAGAGATCCCATGGAAGCCTCATATAAGACACTTAAATTTAATGTAGCCTTGCTGGACAATTCCCCCTGGGACCAGACCCAGGGTTTGCTCGCTGAGGTGCTCAAGACTGTAGGTGCCACGGAGGCTGGTGATGGGCTAAAGCTCCAGGAAAGCCCTCTTTGCAGGACATCTGGCACCTGCTTTCCCTCAAAAGTGTCTGCAAAGCCCTCTCATCTGGACAGACTCCCCAAACAGGCCTTTTCTATCAGATCTGTCCTGGAATTGAAGAACTTGCCATCTGAATCCCATGAACAACCTTTCATCTCTACCCAGAGACTCCGAGGCACCACAGCAACTTGATCAGACCAGCTCCTGCAGCACATCTCCTTGGTGGAGTTAAAATTAAAGTAGTCAGGATTCAATACCTCCCCCTCCTTTCATTTTTTCACTCTGATTAGGCTCCCTGGGGAAGGCATGCAGCAATCTTTTGGCTCCAGAGTGCTCATGCCTTGCTAACCCCTTTGATTTGTGAGGAAAAAGGACCTCTCAGGAGAGAACAGGTTGGACAGGAGAAAAGTGGGTCTCCTGGATACTGTGCTACGAACACTGGGGAAGATGCTATGCCCTGCCCCACCTCAACTCCATCAATATGCCTGGGCACTGAAATCCCTTTGTCACATGGCAAGCTCAGAAAAGGACAGATGTTTCTTTTCTACCCATGGAAGAGAACAAAATCCCACAGCACTGCTGGGTGGCAGATGTCTCCCTTCACTGCTATATACCCATCATGGCTACACTGCCAGCCTTGGCTACAACCCTTTACTCAGTCCTGTGGTGCCTGCTATTAAGGGATGGCAAATCACTCTGAGTCAAAGTTCAGCGTCCCACGTGCCTTCTCATCCAAAATCTCTCGTAAGGATTCACTGCTGTCACCACATTCCTTTCCAGCACCAACTACTTGCTGCATTTGAATTAACCCCAGGACTTCCAGCCTGCAGGATGGAGATAAGCTGACCGCTGCTTTGAGAAGCAAAAGCCAGAGAAGGAGAAACAGAAAGGTGCTGGAGAGGCTACCAATCAAAGCCAAGTCAAAGCACAAAGCCGATGCCTTCAAGCAACAACATTAGTAGTCTAAGACACAGAGCTAGATGATGTCTGATGGGGTAGTTTTGACTGACAGCATCTATCACCTGCTTGCTGGTGACCCTGCAGTGAAAAGTCAGCTTTTGAGTCCCTCCAAAACAGGTGGACATGGCTGAGTTACTGGAGAGAACGTGCAGTGTCACCTCTTTGATTTTTCCAGAAGAAACACCTGTTTGCCCAGAAAGAGATATTCATCAGCCCCTTCAGGTCTGCCTGCTACTGATCTGGAAGCTACAACAGCAAAGTGAACTGGTACTGCAAGATACCTCCAATATGACAGCCGCAAGGGAACGGAGCCATACATATCTCAGAGTCTTCAAAAGGAGGAAAAGCCCTCCAGCCAGAGCTGCTGAGGCAGATTTCAGGCTTGCTCTTCAGAGAAACCTCTGATTGGTTTCTCCTCTGTTCCTCCCAAGTACCCTTGGGCCAAAGAATGACAGGCACCAAGTGAATACAACACTGCTTCCAGTAAGGCAATGTGACCTTTGCTTATATCCATGTTTCTTCACTGGGATGTTAATATATTGGATTTAGGACCAGCTGTAATTTGTGACCCAAGCAAATCCTATTCTGAGTCTATTTTTACCTGTGTTAGAGAAAATGGACAGTAAAATTCAGTTTGGATGTCACGATTCACTGGATCAATTAAGTCATAATTGCTTAAAGGATAATGAAAGCTGCTTTCCAGGAAAGCCTCCTGCACCTGTCACTTCTGGAGCCATTTCCTGACACTGAGTTGACTGCAAGCACAAAAACGTCCTATAAACTGCAACACACCCTGATGAATTTCCCAACTGACTGCCTCAATATACAGCATGATCTGCTGCAAGCCTGCCAACAGCTTCCCCAAGGAGCCTGCTCTCCCCACTTGCTCATCCAACAGCCTCCAGTTACTCTTCAAGCACAAAGGTGCCCTTCTGCCAGGTCTCCGACGCTCTGGCCCTGAGCATGCAGGCACCTCCAGCACCTTGGCAGCTGCTGAAAGGCTCCCTTCAACTCTAACCCCTCCTTCCAGTATGGTGTGGAGAGGGATTTCAGGCTTAAGAACCTCAATTTCCTGTCCAGATCTACACATCTTGGTTGAGCTTTCATGGTGGCGGATCAAATCCTCAGCATACAGGGAACAGAACAGGGGCTGGTATTGATATTCCTCCTCAGATCCAGATGCCAGGAAAGAGTGAAACAGTGAACAGTTCCCAGTTGCCATGCATCCTTCCCCCTTTTAAAAAAGTCTGGGTGCTTCTCCCCCTCCTTCTTGCATATCCTGGATCCCAAGAAACCCCCTAAATACTCTCTGCAACATGTCCTGCAGGACCTCCATCTTCAAAACTACCTTCTTTCTTGAAGGCAGGAGAGCACTGAGCACCTTCTCTCCCCTCCCTTCTCCTCCATGATTTCCAGGTAAACAAAGTTGGAAAGGGCCAAAGAGGCAGAGGCTGCACATCTGCAAAGTACTGGCTGTCCAGATCTGATGTGGATCACTGCCATCACCAAGCATCTTGCATATCCCCCCACCTTGCTGAGACTCTGGCATGGCTACACAGTGGAAAAACGCTGGGTTGGGAACTTTGGATACTGGTGTTCTCCATATACATACACTAGCAACTCCCTCTGCCATCATGCTTGCAAGCAGCACCAGAAAAACCATACCCTGTGACCAACATTCAGCCTCTACAGCTCAGGCAACCACTGGCCTAACAGCAGTACTAATACTAGCACAATGCCATGGATTCTTGTACTTCCCCCCCAAATATATGGGTTGCTGCTGTCCATCATACACCCCAGCTGATGCAAGACACCATGAAAAGTTAATTAACGGAGTAGAGACAAATGGTTTAAAGATACTTTTGCAGTAAAATATCATATTCTTCAGCAAAACCTCCAGGTGATTTGTATCTGAGGTCACTCTCATATGAGCACCACGCCCATTTCCATGGAATGGGTGATGCCTTCACC
The DNA here is from genome assembly GCA_013400375.1 of Thinocorus orbignyianus. NCBI lineage: Eukaryota > Metazoa > Chordata > Aves > Ciconiiformes > Thinocoridae > Thinocorus > Thinocorus orbignyianus. The sequence goes on from VXBW01007750.1 coordinate 398,120, forward strand.
AGGTCTTCCACTGAAGAAACTATTCCATATGCACACAAAGAGTGATCATCACATGCAAAATATGTAAAGATGAAACCAACTAGGACCCGCAGAGGCAGGCAACTAGTGATCTGAATGCCAGAAAGCAGCTCTCCCTTAGCCAGGTAGCCCCCTGTGCCTCCCCAAAAGGCCATGCTTACTCTCAGCTCCTGGAGGTAGCACTGTACAGGGTCATAGTCCACCACAGGGAAGAGGATCTTCAGAGCGGCACTGTTCTTCACCACACCCCGGGAAAATGACTTCGGTGGCCGGTCCACGTTCTCCAGATGCCGAGGAATCTGGTTTGGATTCAGGTGGATTAGTACATCGTAGAAGTCCAAAGGAGGGCGGAAGACCATCTGCAGGAAGAAAACACCAGTGCTACTCAATACAGGACACAGGCGAGCAAGAGATATAAGCAAGGTTTCCCAAGTCCTTGCTTACTTTTTATTCCCTCTCCTGAGAAAGCAGTAAGCCAAAGCCGGTATTTCTGAGACTAATGTCAGAAGTTTGTCAAAACATCCACAGAAAAAGGACGGTTGTAGTGGAGCCAAAGGTACCTTCAGCCCACACCAGCCACCCTATTCCCTCTGAGCCAAGATGTGTCCCCGATCCAGTTTGGGCTCTGCTCATATCAGAAGGAAGTGACTCCCACTCCTCTACACCGCATCCAATTGCTGTAACAAGGACTCTGTTGAGAGCAAGGTAGTTCCCCAGTCACCTCCTGGTTGATAGGCTAAATATTCTCCAGATCACCAAAAGGCACCAGGGAGGACTTGACTGCCACAGCTCAACTGTCCAGCAAGCTCAGCCCTTAGAGAAGGGAGATGCTCCCTGCCCATATCAGACATCTAGCCAAAAGGACTACACACTCTACCCTACTGGTTTCCCAGGTCAGCAGAAAAATCTAACCACTGTCCCCAGGACCTGGGGGACCTGGGGACAGTCCCTGAAGAAGAACTTCCCATGGGACCAATGTGGCCCTCCTCTCCAGTCCCGACCACAGTCCCCAAGAAGCCCATGCACTTGTCACAGGTAATCCTACTACATGTGGTAAAGTCCCAGGATGAAGAGGGCAGTCAAGAAACTAACAAGAGCCAAACAAGACCCAGGGGACATGAGGAGCTGTCTCATAACAGGATGGTCTCATCTGTCCAACAGGAGTTGCCCCAGAAGGCAGCAGCATCCTCCATCAAGCAGACAGAGGCTGAGAGCAAGCCCTGTTAATGGAAGGGAACAATCCCAGACACATAAATATTTGGACAAGCAGGGTCTGGCACATTGGATAAAGCTGTATTAAAATGGAAAAAAACTTAAAACTGTGTGTATGTTTTGGTGGAATGATGTGGATATATGAGCAGAGGCATGGGACAATGCCTAACTTGGCACTGGCAGAAAACTCACTGTTTGGAGCTGCTTTATCGCCAAGCTGGGAAGAACACACATGAAGAACACCAGTGACCAGAACAAAGTTCCAGCTCTGGTCCACACAGACTCCCTTTCCCACCGAGCTGACCAAGTCCATGGCTTATTTTACCTTGCTGGGAGCAAAGAAAATGGACCTCAGAAAGCCATGTCTGCATCTCCAGGAGAGCGAGGCGTGACTCCAAGCGACTCAAATGCAGACACGAAAACACCTGGAGCATCCTCTTAGACACATGGAAAGAGGAGGCAACTTCAAGTTGCATTGGAAAGGCCTTTTCCCTCCTTCCATCCACATGTTCTACTTACAAACAGACTGGCAGCCCTGGTGTCTCCTGTATATGCCTAAGGAACATCACAGGCCTGGGAGGATGCTGGAATGGAACAGAGGGACACCTCAGGGATAAGAAAATATCCTGGTTCAATGGCCAAGGGGAGTGGAGGACCGAGAAGACTAAGCTGGGGTGTTAAGATGATGTCATTGGCAGGCAATGGCTTGTTTCAGGAGCTAAACACTCCCAACTCACAGTGCATCTCTCGGGTTTTAGTCTTGTGTGACTGCAGCACACCAGGAACATTTCAGGTGTAAGCGCCTCACCCCTTCACAGCCCCGTAACACACCCTGCTACTGCCTCAAGTAGATCTCACTCCTGTAAAACAGCCAGAACTGAAAGGAATGTCAATAAGTGCTTTTCATATTGCCTAGACGGGGGGGCGGAAAAAAAAAGCACCACCACTCTATGACAGTTTTTTTCTAATTTAAATCTGTCCTATCAAACCACTGTTTTTGAGACCTCTCAGCTTCAATTTCCTAAGTCATTACTTGGCAGGCCAACAAGCTCTCCTCCAAAACACATGTATCTCCCTTCAAAGAGCAAATAACCGTCTGCATCTCCCAGGTCCATTTGAGTAATGGATGCTTTAACTTAAAACAGAAAGCGAAGAGGATTAAATGACAAGCAGCTTTTGCCCCTCTACTCAAACCAAAACAACATCTTCCTAAAGTGCCTTTAGCATCCTACCAAAACCTCCACCTCACCGGGCTTGGTAGACTCAGGCACACAAGCCAGATTTGCACATTTGCACCAGCACAGAGTCTCCCAGAGGCACCACTTGCTCCAACTATGGACATGCGACCCATCTGGCACAGGAACCTTGCAGGTTTGTTATTGTATCAAGAACACCAGCGAATACGAAATAAATTTTTGCCAGTGAATGGTATTTCACTCCAAGCTGCCTTCCAGAGCTCAGTCTCCCAGGAGTGGGGTAGCACAGCAGGGCTCCAGTCTCCCAGCTCCCACCCATGCTGCTCTTCATCTCGGGGCAACCACACGTGGTCACAGCCTTAATCCTACTAACACCTGAACATTGTTGTTTAAAAAAGGGGCAACAAAACTGGTGATGGGTCTAGAGACCAAGTCTTAGGAGGAGCAGCTAAGGGAACTGGGGCTTTTCAGCCTGGATAAAAGGAAGCTGAGAGGAGACCTTACTACTCTCTACAACTATCTGAAAGGAGGCCATAGGGAGGTGGATGTCAGTCTCTTCTCCCAAGTAACAGGTGACAGGACAAGACGAAATAGCTTTAAGTTGCGCCAGAAGAGGCTTAGACTAGATAGTAGGAAAAATTTCTTCACTGAAACAGTTGTCAGGTGTTAGAACAGGCTGCCCAAGGACATGGGCAACTAACCATCCCTGGAACTATTT
>VXBW01007750.1:402505-416308 GCA_013400375.1 Thinocorus orbignyianus
GGCACCAGGTCTTAGGCAGGCTGCGAACTCACCTTACAAAATAACAACAGAGTTTGTACCCAGAGAGTTTTCTTCTTTTCCCCTCCTCCCCCTCAAGCAGGGAAAAAAAACATCTCTTTGGCTAAAAACACTTCCCATTTAGTTATTAAAAAAAGCTGGAGGGTGGAAAAACATCAGTTTCCAAAACCCAATCCTCTCTCTCAAAAAAGGAAAAGATGAGGGAGTGCTAAAATGCACAGAAAAAGCTGCTCCCTCTGGCATTACCCACACCACTCCCAAGCAGCTTTACCTTTTCTTATAAATCAGCTTTAAAAGCTGGGCGTAACTATCTCCCCCACCCCACCACCACCCAAAGCCAAGACAATCTCGTGGTTTCTTCTGGCTCCTGAGAAAAGACAGCACATGTTCAGAAGATGATCAACAGACAGAACAGAAGGAAGCAGGCAAAGCAGCAGGTCCACCTGAATGCCCCAACACGCTCCCTCGGAAAACAGAGACCTTCACCAGAAAATTCTCAACACTAAGGAGGTAACAAAACCTAGAAGACTACAGCCCCTTTCTCTTGCAGGTTTTGAAATCAGGGACTAGTACTTCATCCCCATGATCTGAGTGGTGCAGCAGTGCTCCCAAAGCAGACACAGCACAGGTGACTCTGAAGCTTTCTGCTCCATAGCCCAATTGCTCTTCTGGCGCAACTGAAGGTTTGGCCCCCAAGAGCCAAAGCAAAGCCTCAAGCAAAATTGCTGGCTATGAGGAAGTAGAGGGCTTCTAAAGCATGGCAGGACAGGGTAAGGGAAGAGAAAATCTCCTTGCCCCTGGCAGAAACCACGACTGCCCCCATGTATCCATGACCCTCGTGCCACGGTCCTCCTGCACACTGCCTGCTCACCTGTGAGGCCAGCATTCAGGTTAACAATCAGAGGGTTGTTCTTCCAGTCAAAGGTTGCCAGCAGGTCAAGGAAGCGCAAGAACCCCACCTGGGGAGAGCTGTAGGCAAGACAAAACAGTTCAACAGATGCATTTGCTCCCTCGACAGCAAGAGGTATTCAGGGGTGACTTAGCGATGCCCCATCCACAGGCAATCCAAAAACAGATGTCCGTGGTGGGGAACAGAAGTCCAGAACAAGCACGAGGCACTTTCCCTTCTCTGAATCCCTAGGGTAAGTACTCCTCCCTTGTTCCTCAGTCCCCAAATAAAAGAAACCAGCAAAAAGTGAAACATTGCCCCCAGTCACCTCATCAGCTGCCACTGCCCCAACCTGGACTCCTGGGGTTAGAGCAAGGAGGAGGTGGAGAGACGGTTGCTGCCATCTCTGGTGCAGCTCTGAACAACACCAGCCAAGCTCCCACTGCTTCTTCCCCTGTGACACAACACCTGCACAAAGCCAGAGAGCTGGGACGATGGAACTCCTGCTAGCAAAGTATTTAAGGAGGCAGGAAAACATTCCAGGCATCTGGCTGTTACTCCTTGCTACTTTGGGGAAGGAAACCAGACCCCAAATGCAGGACAGAGTAACCTTTTGGCCCCCAAAGAGCAAAACCACTCCCTTTAACTTCATTTCACTCCCTCTGGGTCACATCCTGTCCACCTGCCAGGGGTCAGCAAGCAATTGGCCCCATGAGGTTATCTACATACTACTCCAATTCAGCTTTCAGTGGCTGACCTCTCCCCCTTCCCTCAGAAGTCTTCTGCAGGAGGAAGGGAGGCTGCAGCTGCTAGTGCCACTGTAACGTCCCTCCCAAGGAATGCAGGAGCTGCAGCTCTTGCTCCTACTTTCCTGGCCATCAAGGGACCCCACCAGTTCTCAAGAAGGCACAAGACACCCTGTGGTTGTGCCACCAGCACCCAGAGGCCAAAAGGACTCTCGCTGCCATCCTTACCTCCCTCACCCCTCACTCTACAGAGTGCACCAGGCACAGGAAGCCACAGTCCCACAGCACCAAGCAGAGATGGCCAGATCTCCTGTGGCCAGCCACTCCCAACAAGGCTTAGGACAGTATTTTGGCAACACAGGGGCCTCATACTCACTGCTATGTACCCTCTCAGCATCTCCTGCCATAGCAGCATCCCATCCCTCCTCCATCCCAGGTAAGGAAAAAAGCACTACATCCCCATCAGGCCAGCCTGGGCTCATCATCCTCACCTGGGTGGCGTGAAGGGGGCTGGGTGGAGGAACAGAAATGCCACAAGGAGGTCCACACACTCCTCAGAGATGCTGTCGCTCAGGAGCTGTGCGCTTATCCAGCGCTTGGCCAGCCGGCAAGTGCTGCCGAAGACAGGGTGCTGCTGCTGGAGCCTGCAAGGAGGGAGACAAGCCATGGCTCAATCCACGCATCCCAGGACTCAAAAAGGCCTTTTGACATTTAGCAAAAGAGAGGAGCAAAAATTTGCCAGGAACACGCACGTAACATCATGAGCATGAGGTATTCTCTGTGGGTATTAAGATTTTGAAGGAACAAAGAGGAAATGCTGCCACATGCTTCTCTCTAACCATGCTGCTCTTTGGTACTTGTCTTCCCACACAACACACCTCCACCTTCCTGCACAGCCTCTCAAAAGATGGACTGAAGGGCCACTTCCCATAGTGAGCTCTTCTCCCCACCATCATCCTCCACCATTCAAGGGCATCTCCACACTGGCTTCCAGCTACATCCCGTGTCTTGGTTCCCCGGAACACCCCGCCTCACCTACCCATGGAGGGAGCTGGTTAGATAGGGCAGATGCAATGTCTCCAGCTCCAGCTGCCGAGACTCCTCTGTGTCCTTGTACTTCAGCATCCCTTCAGGGGTGACCACTTCCTTCAAGATCAGGGGCTCCCGGTGGTAGGCTACTTGGAGACGGAAAACGTAGCCATCCTAAGATGGGAGCAGAAGGTGAAGTCAAGCTTGGTGGTAACATAAGCAAGCTGATGTGCTACGCTGCAACTCAAGGACACAACAGCAGTACCTTGGCATCAGCACAGTCTCACCATGTTCTTTCCTAAGCCCACCATCCAAATCTTGGTTTGGTCAAATGGAACTACTGCCACAGCCCCCTGCCTGCCTCCTCAGTTACAAGTCAGGAGAAGGTTCCCATCACTCCCCTACCTTGTACACATCTGTGTGGGTGACCGCCGGCCTGCAAATCAGCTGGTGCTGCTGCTGGAGGAGCTCAGCCAGCTGGAGGTGGAAAGCTGCCTTGATGCGCTTGATGGCTTCTTTGTCCTGCGGCCACTTGCCACTGCCTTCCATGTGGCAGATAACTGGGGGAAAAGGGACAGCAGGAGACAAGTGAGTCCCATACAGAAAAAAGGCATTAGATGGGGGTGGCTAGGACTAGAGTTTAGAACAGGAAAGCACAACCAGCAGCACACCAACACAGAAGTGATGGAGTCAGCATCACTGCCTGCCCCCACTTCCCCCCACTTCATCATCTCTTGCACACCTCTCTCCCCACTTACTCTTCAAGGGGGCTATGTAGGCTGGGCAGGGCTTCTCCTCTGAGGGAAGCAGCAGGTTCTTGGTCCTCATTCGGGTATGGAAGGAATAAATTGGCTTCATGGGAATAGGAGGAAAGACCTGGGAGAGAGCAGCCACCCATGGACTACGATCAGGGTTCAGAAACCCCACAGCACCACACACCCCCTTCACACCAAACCTCCCACCCCAGCAAAGCCATCCGGCACGGAGGGCTTAACTAACTTGTGCAGAGCCAGCCCGGGGGACAGAACAGCAAAGAGGTACTGCACTGCCCCGAGGGCTCTCAGGAGCCACAGAAGCAGAGTGATTAATTCTGTCTCCCCCCAGCGAGGGCTTCCCCCCAGCTCCTTGCAGACCCCGGTGTATGGGCCGTGCCCAGGGACACTCACATCTGTGTACCGGAGGGCTGGATGGACACCCTGCACGGCTGTCACTGTCAGAGGCAACTCCTTCAGGTTCCAAAGCTTGCGGCTCAGGTCATCATAGGAGCAGACGATGTTGACCATGGCCTCCTCACCCGTTCCTGATGCCTGTGGAAACACAGGGAGCCTCTCCACTCACCTCTCCCATTCCTGTACAGGTGCCCACCTCACCTCCCTCTTGGGCCAACATCACAGCCAAGGTCCGAGGAGCCAGCACTGCTGCTCCAGGGGGCTGCTCCTGGTGAGAGGACTCAGCAAAATGGGAAGGTAAGAAAGAGAGGAAAGACAAGAGGAAGACTGTCTGCAGCTCCCCAGCAGCCACAGGCATCCTAGAGGTTGCATCTCAAGTGGCAAGTGAAATTATTTCCCATGTGAGACACAAAGGCAGCACAAAAAGCTGCACTGCCAGCACTATCCCTAGGAAGGGAGAAGCTAAGAGTGAGCTGGGAGCAAAGAGATCTCATACCAGCAAGGTGAGAGCTCTGCTACTGCATCCCTGCCAGTTAACGTTAACAGAGGCAGCAGTTAACACAGAATTGTATCCTTAACCATGTGAAGCACGACAAAAAGAGAGAAAATAGAAAATATTTTGCATTGCAGGAGCTCTGGGGAGGGCAGGGCAGGGCAAACGAGAAGCACTGAAAGGAGAATTGCTGCTGCCCTTGTTGCTTCCATCTCCCCAGAGAAGAGCAGAGGAGCCTCAACGAGTAGGAGGAGACATCACTGATGCCAAACCGCTCAGCTCAGGCACAGCTGAACTGAGCCACATGCATCTGACCAGCCTGGGCTTTACGGCAGAGCAGCAGCACCCTCTGCAGGGTGTGCCATGAATGACGAACGCCTGTCCTGCCTCTCCCTACAGCTGGCAGCACTGTCCACCTGGCACCGTCCCCCACGTCCCTCCACCACCACAGACTACCCAAGCTGCCTGCACACAAACAGCTGGAGGAGCAGAGAGAGACACTGCCACACACCACCACACAAGAGGAGTTTCTCCTTTGTTCCTCAAGGATCGGGAACAATCAGACTCCTAAACGCCCTTCCGGCTCGGCAGCCAAAGTGACCTCCTCTCAAGACAGGAAGGACACGACACACAACGATTTTACTGCCTCGCCATACAAGCAGCTGTACAAACCTTATCCCAGATCTGACATGCAGCTCTGCTCAGACCACAGCTGGTCCTGGCACAGAAGAGTCTTTTGATCAGATTTGTTCCTCTTTTGCTCTTAAAAAGGGGAAAAGCAATTCCCTCCTCCATCCAACAACTGGGTAAAAACTGGTTTTACCAAAAACGAGCAAAATTTTACCAAAGACCACCAAAGTGGTAACAGAGTACTCATGGCTCATCTCTTAGGCTTTAATTTCACAAGCTGGAAAGCAGGAGGGTGACATTTTCCAGCCTCCAAGATGTATCTTTTCTTCATTTTCTGCGACATTTCTTCATTCCAGCTGCACATTCAACTGGAACACTAAGTAGGGCTTGGTGGGTATTATCTAGCACTTTGTACCATGACAAGAAAGATCCTTCTTCTGGGTTTCGCAGCTGGATCTACAGGATGACGGCACAGAATTGTCTGGCCCATGTTCTGGAGGACACAGGAGTGCAGCTGGAGGAGCACAGTGGGACAGTATATCCTCAGACAATGTGAACGTAAGCAGACACAAGCAGAGGGGGGAAGCTAGTGAGACGCTTGCAGGGAAAAACAAGGTATGGGATCTACCAGAGCAAGAGGACTTCAGCAGCTATGCCTTAGTTGGCATGAAAGTCTTGGCAGATCCCTGGAGAGTACCATGCCGCTCATTGAAGCACCGTAGACAGGAATTTTCCTCACCCTCACTACCGTTGCTTGGGAACCATCCAACTGCCTTAATGCCACAAAGTTAAAATGACCTCTCTACAGCCCTCCCCATATCACTCTCCCTTGAGAAACCCACAGCCCCATGGAGGAAGCAGTCATACCTCTTGTCCAGTCCTGATCACAGACTCCAGGAGGGCTCCAGTGTAGCAGAGGGACGATTCGGGAATATCCGCATGGCTATGTGGAAGAGGACAACTGAGCATTATTGCTACGACACGCCAATCCATCCATACTGACACTGCACGCTGCACCCACAGCCAAGAGTCAGTCCGCAGATGAGGAATCCCTCCAGACAGGAAGGTCACAGTGAGAAGACCAGTCTCTCTGCGTTCCTTCCATGCTCAACTTATCCACCCAAAGCAGCCCATCAACTGGCATATCTCCACAGGATTCAAGGCCACTAACGTGCAGACTTTCCTCACAAGACCCCTCCTCGAGTCAGGATAAAGAGGCCCAGGCAACTCCTTTGCTCTGTGTAAGAGGGTCTCGTATTTGGCAGAAGGTACAAACTACTACAGGGAGGTTTTCTGATGCTGTAGGGAGACACAACCTTGTGAACCATTACAGGGTCTCAGAGGATGTCACGAAACATCCTGCGAGGTCCAGACAGCTTCTCTTCCAGCTCTGCCAAAAATGTGTGTCTCAAGACCCCATCTGCAATTAAGGGCAGGACCATGCTGCTTCCTTGCCGTTAGCATTACCATGGATGGATGGAGCTTTGAGCAATCAGATCTAGTGAAAGATGTCCCTGCTCATGGCACGGATGCTGGACTAGGCATCGTTTAAAGGTCCCTTCCAACCCAAACTCTGCTGTGGTTCTATCAGCAGAAGCTATAGCACCACGTGCTTGCCCTCCCTGCTGTCTCTTGGAAAGGCAGGCAGCATCAGGACCACAACTGAAACGACTTCCAGATTTCACAAAACCAAGACTACCTACATCTCCCAAAGCACGAAACTGACAATGGGGTTACCAGGAACGTGGCACAAGCCAGGAAAACAGTTGTGACACCCACACAGCTGCAGGTCACGCAGCCCCAGATGTTCCCCAGTGTCACTTACAGCTTGAGGAGGTGCCTGATGATCTGCTCAGGAATGAGGCGTTTCTGGCAGATAGTGCTGGCCTCCCACACCACCGCCTCACAGATGCTGCCATCCTGGAACCGCCGCAGCTCCGATTTCTCTCCCCAGAAGGTCCGGAAGTCCTGGGCCTGCAGGGGGACATCAGCCAAGCCAGATCAGGGACATGGGTCAACAATTGGGGCTGGCCAAACTGCTCCCACGACCACCAGTCAGGTCCACAGCCATCTGCAACCACAGCACAGAAGCAGTGCTGCTCCACCCTACGCAGCACAAGCAGGGCTCCCCTCACCTCAGGGTGATCAGCTTGCGGTCCCTTCTCCAGCATGCTGGCAGCAAAGTCTGGGTCAAACAGCAGCCCAAATGTCAGGGGCCCAACATCCTTGTGTTTTGGAGGTTCAGCATCAATTGACCACTGTGGAAAATGAGGAACATGAAGCACAAGGAGAGATGAGGTTGCTGGAGCAGTGGTTGCCGAGATACTGGGCTACTAGATGAACCTCCTGCTATGTGCAGGTGTCCAGACAAGCGTGGACAGGGAAAGCCACATTTAATAGATCTCCCCAATGAAAAAAAAAAGAGTTCTCTTCACCCTGCCCCATCACCAGGCCAGAACTTCTGCCCAGATCAAGCCTCCCAGCTGCATCCCACACCCCAGTGTAGGGCCTCTCCTCCCGTGTGGGTCCTGTATCCCCCGAAAAAGGGACAGGCCTACCCTCCTTCCCCAGTGAGCAGAGACACCCTCCCCACACCCAGCAGTGCTATGAGAGACACAAAAGACCCCAGGTGCTGCAAAGGATGCAGTGTCATTGCCAAGCTGCATTACCTCAGGAATCTGGGGCAAGGAGTGAGCCACAAGCAGCGCTCTTCCAGCCAGCCCACGGGCCAGCAGCGAGACAAGAAAGGGGAGAGCCGCAGCCACGTAGTTCCCACCCCGATCCATCAGCTCGTTCAGTAGCTGCATCTTCTTGCAGGTACCCTGCAGCTTGGAGACATGCTTCAGGCTATGGGAGAAGGAGGAAAGCTGGTTATCCATCTCCTTCAGTAAACCTTTTCTGAGAGAGAGATACACTAAAGGATGGATAAAATAGGGAGCTGAGGGTTCTGGCCCAGGGTGCAGGCTACAAGAAGAAATACTGTGCTCTGGCATCTTAGGATGCACTGCAGGAGATGCTGGTCCTTGGGACAGCCATCATTCCCAAAGGCCAAAGCACTGTCTTCCTCCTCCTGAGAGGCTATCTAGAAAGTAAAAGCAGAATGGCCAAATCCAAGAGGCACCAGCGTCTACCTCAGAGCTAGCAGAGTCACCTCCCACCAGACAGGTCCAAACCCACCCCAGTCCACAGCCAGAAGCAGCCCACTCCTCTCTGAACAGGCTCCTCAGCATTACCCTACCAGCACAGTGACACTCACTGGAGGACATGGTCAAAGGTTCTGAGCATGGGCTTTGCAGTCATAAGCAATGCCTGAAAGCCATCTACCATCCGATCATCCAAAATTTCCATGGAGCGCTTAGCTTCAAACTGGACCTGAGCAAGAAGACAAGACAGAGCAAGGGCATGAATGGGAGGGGATAAGGACAGCAAATCCCCCAGCAGTGGTCACCAGTGCTCTATCAACCACAGGCAGCCCAGCTCCATTGTCACCAGTAGAGCCCAATCCTCTGTCCCCAGCCTAAAGCCAATTCAGCAACAGCTGCTGCTGCCGGCCAGTCTCTCCTTGATATCCCTGCCATCATGGTCAAGTTTTTACAGCTCCAAAACAGCTATTTCTGCTTAACATTTGCTTGGCTTCACCCAACGGTGCCCATAAAGACGAAAACAACTTTCCTCCATCGTTCAAATGAGACAGGTCCATCCAAACCTTAAAATTCATTCCTAAGTTTCAGAGCTGGAGATGCATACTAAAAGCTCTAAAAACAACAATGAAGCTCCTCCCCATGCCCAATGTTCTTCTCCACAATGTCTAACCACCCTCTGCCTGCCCCAGTTCATTCCTAAGACAGCATCTCAGGATGTCATCAGAATCTGCTCAGTACCTGATGGTATTTGCTGGCAGTCATATCAGCACAGAGGTTCACCAGGCCAGAGGGACCCACAAAGACCACTTCAAATGCCTGGTGGAAGTCATCCAGGACAGGCTGGAAGAGCAAACAGAGTCCTTAGTGCCACAGCACAGTGCAGACACCAGGGTACCACCATCTTGTTGCCATCTGACATCTCCGTAATAAGCACCTCCCTACCCAGGCAGCACAGCCAGACACAAGCATGAGACCTCCCTGAAGGCCTGCTTACCAGGGAGGCATCCACATCCTTTGCTAGGCTGATCCCTGTCACACTCAGGTCAGTGGTGGCTGTGGGGACAGGAAGGATCAAGTCACACCACCATTCACATCTTCCCCACTGCTGACAGTGGTACAGCTACAAGGCAGTACCACCACGGTCTCCTAATGTTAACAGTGGTACAATGCAAAGCTGGCCTCCCTCTTGTTATGCATCCCACCCATACTTCTGGAAGTTGCTCCATCCAGCCCACCCCCCAGCTGCCTCATCCCCTCCTGTCCATCTCACAGACTGGGTCACACCATCAGAGAGAGAAAAGCCGTAATTCCCCCACTGTGTTCAGGCTTCATGCAGAGACTCTGCTGACACCAGCTTTTCCCTACCCAGAGAGGCCCCTGGAAACTCACCCAGGAACTGAAGGGTGCTCCTCAGCACCTGGTATCCACTCATCATCTTGACAATCTTCCGTTTCATCAGCAGGTAGCCAACCAGCATGGAGACCAAAAAGCCACTGAAGCACCCCAAGCCCTGTGAAAACAGAGGGATGTAAACAAGGCACCACAAGCATCAGAGTCTACTCTGCATGATGGCTTCTGGCCTCTGTGTCATCTCCAGCATGTCAGTCCCTCAAGCCTACTAGGAAGACGTTGAGGCAAATCCCAGTACAATGAGCAGAGATACAGATCCCCTTGCAGGAAGGCAATGCCTCAAAGTTATTTGGGAAATGGGATTAATTGAAAAATAATAATAATTAAAAAAATGTAAAAAAAGCCAACAAAAACCCAACAAAACACTACATCATTCCAGGGATGTCAAAGAAACACAATTGTCCAGTACACACAGCCTCATTGCCACCCATAAAGTAGGATGGAACTCCTTGAAATCTAACACAGCCCAAAACAAGAGTCACAAGCCCACCACTCCACCCACCCAAAACCCCTTTCCAAACCTAGGAAGGGAGAGCAGGAAAAAGGCAGGTTGGCCAGGGAAACAGATCCTGCTCTGTGCCCTGGCACAGGACATACCTTGCTGAGCTGCCGCTGGTTCAGCCACACTTTGAGAAGGGCCAGGCCATCCTTCATGCCTGGGAAGTCAGTGGCCGCGCTAGACAAGAAGTGCAGGTGGGACAGCAGCACCATGTCACAAAGGATGGAGTTGTTGTAGTGCGGGGTTGGGGGCTCAGTGGCTCCTGCGTGGGGAGACAACAGCATGTTGGACCCAACCACAAGCCACAGAAAAGGCCTGCAGNCTGCAGTGAACCCTCCTCCAGGCACTGAGTGCCATCTCTGGGTGCACTGAGCAGCCTGGTGTTCACCCAGCCTCAGGTCCCACCTTCTTTAGGGGTGCTCTGCTCCGTGAACCAGGCTGTCCGGACGTTGTTCTTGTTGGGATAGAAGCGGCTGGGTTTGAAGAGACCCAGGGCAGGACAGGCATGGATTCGGACAGTGACCATCTTCTCATCCTTGCCTGCAAAAACAAGAGTGTAGATGTGCCGGATGAGAAAATTGGAAGTATGTGCAGATTGGGGAAAGAAAAACCTCCCTTCCAGCAGAGTCAGAAGCAGTGGACATCATCTCAGAGCAAGGACCAACCACATCCCAGAGCCAGAATAATCCTGAGGTCACACTGCTCATGTCTAAGACCCATCTCAATCCCCACCGACCAGTGCAGTACCCCAGCATCCTCCTGTCCACCCTGGTATTGCCACACCACTGCTTGTCCCAGACCCAAATCCAGTGTCACCTGAGATCTGCAGAAACAAGCAACACCAAGCAGCCCATGCATCCCACATCATCTTAAGAAGAGCCAGGCTGCACACAGCTGCCTAAGGAAGGCAAAAGAATGGTGGGGGGATGAGGTGGTGAGACCAGGGAGGAAGGACAGTGCTAGAGACAGGTATGTTTTTCTAGGGTCTGCTTTACTCCTGAAGTACCTACAGGGTGGACCAGCCAGCAAAGACAAGGCTGGGGAGCTCAACCAAGCTGCAAAACACTGGGAGGGAAAGAGACCTTGAGGACTAGGCTCTAACCCAGGGAGAGGACAACTGGGAGCACCAAAGCTCAAAAATTTATCACCAATTGTGATGACAGCCCCAGACTGAGAAGGGTCCCCAAAGGACCTTTTACATGGTATGAGACCACCACCACCCTCCACCAGAGCAAGACTCAAGTGCTACCTTGAGGCCTCAGGAGCAGGATGGGCTTGAGGTGGTTGCTGTTCATGTAGGCAAACTTCACACTGCCAAAGAGTTTCTCCTTGGACAATTTCCGGGCAATGTGGGCCAGGTACAGAGCTCTCTTCCGGTGGTAGCGCTGATTCAGGTTGTCTTTGTCCTGGAAGATTTCCTGGAAAGAGAAGGACAGGGGAATGCCACCTCACCTGCCTTCAAAGCCTGGCTCAGGCTGAGGCACTGCACCATCCACCACCATTCCCAGCCCCACAGGCAGTCCTGTCTCAGACATGTGGCTACAGCCCCAGGGAGCTCCAAGTCAGCCAGGAACGCTGCCTCGTTGCTGGCTCACCAGGCTGTAAGACCACAGGAGACAGAGCAGAGCCATGCAGCCAAACAGAGAATCACTTTGTCTCCAATCCCATTAGAGCAAGTCTGAACAGGAGGGAGCTCTAAGAGGGTAACAGTCAGCAAATATCATCATCCCTGTAAAACAATCTTGGCAGCTGAGGTAGAAGTGCAATGGGGTACAAAGCTGGACAGCATCTATCTCCCCAGCAATGTTGAAGAGGTTTAGCCCAGGCAGAGAGATGGAAGATCCTTGTGAAGAGCTTAAAATTAAAGCAGCTGCAAGCTCCAACTGAGTGAGCAGTGAGATTGCACTGTCCAGCTCCCTGCAGGAATGACCACACTGAATGTCCAGATGCTGTAACCTCACTCAGGAATGGAGAGGGCAAGGCAGGGGCTGCAGGGGACAGGAGGGGACAGGGTTCAGCGAGGCCCAGGCCACTGGGGAGCAGACGCAGGCAGACTCACCTGCGGCATAGTCACTGCTACATCCACATTGATCTCTGGCTTAATGCAGGTGCCGAGCAGGTAGCTGCCCACCACCTTCACCTCAGCTGGTGGCATGAAGCGGAACCTCCCCTTCACGCTGAATGGCACCTGCAGGAACGGGACCTTCACACTTTTGGGGAGCCAGGTCTGGTCAGTGAGCTGGGAACAGACAGGGCACACAAAACACTCTCAAGCATCACCAATAGCGGATCTGCAGAGACCAAGACCCCTCTCCCCACACAGCTGCAGGCATCTACACTCAGAGGTTAAAGATGGAGTGTCTGCCTTTGCCCTTCAAGATAAAATAAAGTATTATTTTTTCAGTCCCCAAAGGAGACAGTCCATGAGGACCTCTGCTTGCACAGCAGCAGCAAAGCCTGCCCCATATAGGGGTCTTGCTGTCTCCTCTATCCCCCCTGGAACGTACTTCAGTTTCTGGGGTCTCTGGGAGGGCACTCAGCAGGCTGTTAATTTCATGGAGGAAGGCATCAATCTTCTTCTTCTTTGTCTCCTTCAAAGTCACCTCCTTCAGAAGCTCTTCAATCTGCAGAGGGAAAGGGGACCATCAAAGGCAGCTGCAACACTGGCATTGCGCCTGCCTTTTACCTTGTTCTCCAGTACAAACCACAAGAGAGTAGCAGGTGAGCTGAGAAACACACCTGAGCCTCTCCACAAACCCTGTCTAGGGGTGAGAGTCTGGTCAGCCCACGGGCAGAAGAATAACGCAGCTTCTGCCATCTCCTGTGGCAGTCAACTCCATCTCACCAGCTTCTGTGTGAAGTCTAGCCACAAAAAAAAACCTGGCACAATTCACATAAGCATAGCTCTCAGAAAGTTTGGGGGTTTTTGTATGACAGACTATCAGCTGCAGGAAACAACCATGCAAGTTCACATGATGTATCTGGCTCTACAGATCCTGCCACAAACATGAGCAGGTCGCCACGAGGTCAAAGGCACTCTTCATAAACATCAGCAACACTACCATCACCAGGAGCCATCCAGTCAACAGCCTGACCTCCCTCTAACATTGACAGCGTGCTTCCCCAGGATGTAAGTAAACTCTCCTGTCTCACCCAGAAGCTGGTCAAACACAGGAGGGCACACCTGGTAGTGTTACTTCCTCACCCCAACAAGTAATAAATCACAGCAGCGAGGGATGCAATGGTTACACTTCCACCATACTGCAGTTATGTGATGGGAGAGGTGCAACTTTAACGGTGTAAGAGGCACGGAGCCCTGCACAGGACAGCAGTAGGAGTCAGGATGGAAATATCAGTAATACACCGGGTGCCTTCTGTCCTTGCCTCCTGCAGAGAAGAGGCCACAGCCTGGATTCACCAGATCAGGACTCAGGGCCCTGCCGGCGGCCCAAGATCTCTTTCCCAGGCGGCTCCCGGAAAGCTCCGGGATTCCCGTGCTCCCCCCGCCCCCCCCAGAGGCTCTCCCCCCGGCGGACCTGCAGACGGAGCAGGCTGGAATGGAAGAGGTCCTCCGTCTCCTTCAGCTGGCTGAGCTCCTCGCTGGTGGGCGGCCTGTACAGCTCGGCCCTGCTCAGCTTGGCCGGCTGCATGGCCCCGGGCCCGTTGGGAGCGGCCCTCTTCCCGCTCCGCGCCGCGCCGGCCCGATCCGGCGCCTCTGCCTCCTCCGCCGCCTCCGGAGAGCCCTGCGAGGAGAAGACAGCATGGTTCCCTCAGCGA
>VXBW01007750.1:416374-433745 GCA_013400375.1 Thinocorus orbignyianus
TTCCTCAGTTAGCGCCATGGGCCATAAGCCGTTTTAACAGCTTTTCACCCTAAAACTGCCGTTCTCGGGGGCAGCGCGGCATACTTTCACCTTCAGGCTGATTCTGCCTGCACACCACAAGCTGGCTCACCCCGCAGGATGAACGTGGCCTTGGTCCAGGGCCTCCCCGCTGTGGCGCATGGGGACCCTGGTCTCAGCAGCATTGCATTGTTCACAAAGTGTGCAAAAAGGACCTTAAAATAATTGGAGGGGGTCAGGAAAGGGCAGGTGAAGTGTATCAGAGTTTAATAAACATACCATACTCCAGGTTTCAGTTTGGTGTGTCTGTACCCTTGACACAGGGAAGTCTTGGGGCCATTAGGTGGTTAACCAGCACATCAACTGGGCTCAGGGCAGCTGATGCTGGCTGCATGTAAATAGTAGTAGTAGCAAAATAAGCTGCAGTTTCTGACAAAAAAGCTGAACCAGATCTGGAAACCCAGCCCTCTCTGTTTTGGAGCCTCAGGTGACTCAGCAGGAGAGATGTGTGTGCCTTCTGGTGTGAGGATTTTTGAGCAACTCTGGATTACTCAAACTTTTCGAGGCAAGGTGAAGACAGGAGAATTTCCTGCACTCAGAAAAGAGCTTCATTTTCCAGGGCAATCAGTCTGGAGACAGCACAGCGAGGCTGATCCTGGGCAGGGCAAGTGTGGAGCTGCCAGTGCACTGCAGAGCTGAGTTCTGGTACTTCATGATTAATCGGGGTGGACATCTCCTACATGACCTGCAGAGAGCACAAGGCAAAACCAGGGTAGCCTGACCTTCCTTGGCCAGCTCCCACAGGGGGCTGGGCCAGCAGCAGCCTGTGTGTGGGTTGCCAGAGCATGAGAAATAACCCTTATATGTGCCTTTACCTATATGTGCCTTTACAGAAGCAACTCCGAACCCCAGGTCTTATTGGATTTGAGTTGCCAGGGTATTTAAGAACCCATTCCATATGTGTCCCCCAATGGGGGTCACACATTTGGGGCTCAGATAATCTTAGTTCTGTTTCCAGCTCTTCAGCTGGCTTTTGTGTAACTGTAGGCAGTTGATAATTCATTTCTCTGCACCTTACCACGAAACAGGGGGTGTTGTGACTCTGCTGGCACTGTCCTTCTTCAGAAGGGCTCTGCTCTGGGAAAGCAAACCAAGCCTGGAGCGTGTCATCTCCACGCCAGGTCCAAATTCTTCTCCCTGAACCCCGGCCACTCTCAGTTCAGGTTTTTCCCCCTGCACTGTGGGAATGCTGTAAGCAGTATCTCTTCAAAAGCAGATGTGTAGGCAGGTTAAGACAAAGGGTAGACCTTGTAGCCATCCTGAAGGTAAATGTAGGAGTTCAGAGAACACCCCAGTGAATTGGGCTGAGCTCTGTCCCCAACACAGGACCCCAAACTCAAATCAGCCCACTGCTTATGGGCTGTGCTAGTGGGAAATATGAGCAGATTTGGGGAAAAATAAGCAGGCTGGGTATTGGAGGAAGGAAAANGGAGGAAAGAAAAAAAAAAAAAAAAAAAAGAAAGAAAGAAACAAGCTGAGCATTCAGAGGACATTTGCAGCTGATTTTCTCTCTGCCCTGGAGGTCTTTGTTGCATCTGATGTGTGGTGGAATGGGGCAGGCTCTCACGTCTGCCAGAGAAAGCAGAGCAACGCCACGTCCAGTGGTGCCAGCAACTGCCCAGCTTTCACCCTGCAAGAGCCCATTTCCACACGCTGCCCCTGCACAGCATCTGCCTGGGAGATCCCAGTGCCAAGCTCCTGCTCAAGGCTGGGCACCCTGTCTGTTCCCAAAAAGGGTTTGGTCACCATATGTGTTGCTGGTCACCAGCATCATTGCCAAGGGCCCCTTCAAGCACCATCCTCCTGCAATTAACAACTTCCACACGGGAAAACCTGCTGAAAGCTGTGTCTGAGCCTTGTGTCACCAGGGAACCGTGACTTCTGCAGGGGGGTGTTTGGCTGCTGCTTCCCAAGGTCAGTCTCCCAAGAGCTGAGCTGATCCATCATTATATTTGGGGATCACCTCCTGCTCACAAACGCTTGCACTGGGAATGTGGGCGACAGCAGTTAGGTATGAGACCAGGCTGCTGGTCCTGGTTACTGGTCATTGCAGCTCCTGCCTGGCTGCTGCATCCCAGCCTCTCTCAATCCCAGCAGCAACATCCCCAACCCTCTCCAGAGCATCCCAGGAGAGCATTTTTGCTCGTTGTAGCTGCCAAATTGCTTCTTCGTCCGTCTCAGTGGCCCAGGCTGGGTCCCATGGGCTGCCCCTCAAGGCAGGGAGATGAACCCCCTTCATGCCTGTGTATGCACTGCCCCATACTCCTTTGCATCCCAGGTCTTCTCCAAAATTCACTTCCAGTTAGCGTAGGTGTTTAACTCCTGTCCAGTTTTGCAAGTAATTCTTGTGAACAGCCCCAGTGACTTCGCTGAGCTCCTCACTTACAAGAAATTCATCCTCTGTGTTCCCAAAAGAAACACCTCCTTGTCCAGAGAAGCGCCTGTTCCTCCCCTTCCCCTTCCACACCCAACAGGACCAAGACACCCACCTTCCATCTCTGTTCCTCTCCCCCTTCCCAGTTCGTTGTGCCCCATCTTCACCATGACACACTGCTGTCCGAGATGTGATTCACTGCCCAACACCTCCGGGTGCTGTGGGCATACCTGTGGTGTCAGGCTCCCCTCTGATTGAAGGTGAGGGTAATTACAGCCCTGCACAGGATTCTCAGGATGGCTGGGAAAACCAGTTTGGTCATCCCTGGTCCCAAGGCCACGTCCCTGCACTGCTCCAGAGCAACAGGGGAGGAGGGACTTCCTTACTTGGGGAATAAATGGCAGGTCCAGCGTGGGTCGCCCATCGTGCAAACCCCTCAGCATCCCCCCTTAGCTCCTGTGGTCCCCAAGATGGGGTGTACTGCCCAGTCAGGGTGACAGAAAGGCTCAGGATCTGGCCCCATAGGGGGCTGAATAACAGCCAGCCACCCCACTGCCCTGATTAAGAGGCCCAGGACTAACTTTTCTCCTGATGCTGGGAAAATTGCACTTTAGAAGTCTCTAGTGTCTGAATTCATGTCCCAGGTGCAGGGACAAGGAGGAGCAAGGCCTGGGCATTTGACCCAGGGTGTCCAATAGGATTATTTCATACCATGAAGGTCACTTTCAATATAAATTACAAAAGTTTGCTGCATAGCTGCTCTCCCTTGATGGCAGCGATCCAGACAACTCCTCGCCCCTGTGCCGGACCCCTGAGGGGTCCCTTCCCTTCCCCTGAAGCCGTTGCACTCACAGGGTCCGACATTTGCTGTCCCTGCTGGGAGTGCACAGCTTCTGCTGAGGGAACTGCCTGAGTATAATTCTTGTAAATCTTATATCAGTGTCAGGATTAATACTGGTTCTTTAGTTTTTAGTTAGTTATTTAATCTTATTCTATTAAATGTATTTACATTTCAAGCCTCATGTTTCTCTGCATTCCCCGATTCCCCTTTCCTGAGTGGGGAGGGGTCATTGGGTGATAGAATAATTGTCTGCACGACAATAAATTGTTAGGCCTTTTCTCAAACCATAACACACACACACACCCTCAACCCCTGGTTTCCCAGCAAAAGCACTCACCCCGTAGCCTCCAGGATGGGGCATGTGCACAGACATACACGCACACATGGAAACACATGCACACACATGCACGTACATGTACACAAACACTTACGCAACTGCACACTCATCCCCACAGATCACGGGATCGTAGAATGAACACATATAGAATCATAGAATCATCCAGGCCAGAAGGGACCTCCAAAGGTCATCTAGTCTGACCTCCCCGCAGTCACAGGAATGCCCCCAACCAGACCAGGTTGCCCAGGGCCTCATTGAGCCTCACTTTGAGTATCTCCAGGGAAGGGGCCTCAACCACCTCCCTGGGCAACCTGTTCCAGTGTTCCACCACCCTCAGAGTAAAGAAATTTTTCCTAATATCCAATCTAAATCTGCTCTTCTCCAACTTAAAACCATTGCCCCTCATCCTATCACAGCAGGCCTTTGTGAACAGACCCTCCCCAGCCTTCCTGTAGTTCCCTTTAGATTACGGGGGGGCAGGGCAGGTTGTCCCCCAGAGGTGTCACCTCAGGCTACCTGGTAAGCCTGGCCATCCCTGCAGCAGGGCCAGTGGCACCTTTCCCAGAACAGGTTAACTAATAAAATATTTCAGCACCTAGTGAGTCATTAATTACACCCCATCCTACAATGCTAATACTAAAAAAAGTGTTTTATAGCATTCCACACCTTCTGCCTGCCCTCACAGGTATCACGCACCTCTCACCATACCCCCTTGCCCAAAGAGCCACAGTGTGGCCCTAGCTGCCCGCTCACTGCCAGGCTCCCCCTTCCAGCCATGCTTCATTCCTGCTGTCTGGAAACCCCTGGGGAATCAGAGGAATCCTTCCCCTGACTCCATCTGCAGGAATCTGGTGGTTCCCAGTCCAGGTGAAGCCACTCCCAGGCAGTTCCTCACTGAGGGTTAGCATCCCCAAGCTCTATGTGCTGTGTTCTCCTTGATATGGCATCCCAGACATCCACATCAACACGAGCTATGCAGACAACACCATCAAAATTCAACAGTGGCATCTTACAAATGGCAAAACTCCCCAAAATAACATGCATACTTCCTTTGAAATATCTACAACACACTAAAGAAGCCATGACACAGCCCATGACTACTGTCACATAGATGGCCAAGCCAGACAAAAATACCTTATGCTGTGTCCTACACAGTCAACACCAGACCCCAGATCGCCCATGAATACCAGCCCCAGGGCAGAAACTGCAACCCATTCCCTCACTCCACACAAATGGAAATCACACACGGGCACACAGACTGCCACCCCACACCGGGATGAGCCAGTGTGACAGTCGGTACCCGAAATACCTCCCGTGAGATAACAGCCCTGATGGGACCAACAAGCTGGGGCTGAGCTTTTTCCCCTCCCCTGTTTCCATCTGTTCCTCTCTTGGATCATCCATGCTGGTGGAACAGGGCTGTCCTTTCCCATGGAACACAAAGAGGTCCAGGGGCACTGTTGAATCACCAGTGGGGATTGCTAGTGTCCCAAAAAGGGAGAATTGCAGAAGAAAAAAGGGGTTACTGCTCTCCCTTTACGCTTGGCAAAACGAAAAACCTGGTGGTGATTTGCAGACATGGTTCCTGCGGGGTTTTTTTTGAGGGGACCCAAATCCCAGCAGCTTGCTGCAGCTGTTTGCAGACATGGTGCTAGATCCCAGCTGAGCAACGTCCTACTTGCAGGCTTGGACCTTTGGACCTGTTAAGCTGTTGTGTGGGGAGGCACAGAGCTGCTCGGCCCTGCCTTTCCTGGAAGCATCTCTCAAAAAACCTGAGCACCTCCAGACCTCACCCCACCGTGGTGCTGATGCTCTCAACTGCTTGGTTCATACCACTGTGCACGAGTGCACACCCACACTCACACTCACATGCACACACACTCTTGGGAATGCCACTGGCATCGCACACAGCCAGCAGGAAGGTCAGATGGGGCTCCCTCTGCACTGTCTCTTCCCACCCTGGGGCCTTCCCACAAATGCTGTGGCCATGGAAATGCTCCAGTCCCATGGCAGCCATGGGGAGCTAAACCTTGAGCTAAAACATTGGCATGTCCCTGGGCTCAGCATCACCTGTGGATGTCTCACACTTCCCCATGGACAAAGCCAGCTCCTGCTTGGGGCTTTCCCCACCAGACCTTTGCATCCATCTCTAACACCCTCTTTACCACCCCACAGCCATGGCTTATGTTTTTTTTCTAAGCCCTCCAAAACCTGATCTTACCAATAGTGCCTGAGGTGAAGCAGAAAACTACAGTCCAGCCATGTAGGGATGTGGCACTTCTTACTGTCCCACCTATCCCTCCCAGCAGCTTTACCCAAATTCCATGGGGTTTCTTGCTTCTGCTGGGGAGAGGGGGTTCTGTCCAACCCCAGCAGAATCTGCATCTAATTATAGGACTAAATAGTTCCTTCCTCCCTTTGGTTTCTAAAGTGCTTCAAATTCTCAAGTATGAACACAGGATAGAGTCATTTGTAACTTCCAGACAAAAATAATCCAGTACACAAGAAAACACTCCTGTAATGTTTGACTCTCCATCTCAAGTATGGCTATGTCAAAGAAACTAATGAGTAATCTTCACTGGCCAAGAATTGGGGGAATTCATCAGGGCGAGGAAATAGGATAAAGTAGATATTTGTAGCCATTGAAGTTTTAAACAAAACCCCAAGGGTTTCACCCTGGGATTCAGGCAGGCACCTGACACGTTCCTGGCAGCCACCAAAAGAAAAAAGGTCCCAGGTGACCCCACCTTCTGGCTCAAACACCAACGGCTCCTCACCCTGAGATGGCATCAGAGGGATGCCAAGGTCCCTCCTGGTGCTTTGGGACCACCCAGGTCCCAAACACAGCACCATGTTGATTAAACTAGGCCTCATTCATCACTTGTTGCTTGGATGGATGATGATTCGTTAAGGCAGCCTGGCTGATTAAAACTCAGGACTCTGCCACTTTGCATGCCCTCACCAGTGGCACCGGTGGTTCTGGGCCTTCACGAGGGTAAAGCCAAAGTTCATGAGATGGTATGACAGCCAGAGCCCTCCTTGGTGGATCACATGGAGGGATGGTGTGCTATACCCTCATCCTTAGGGAAAAAAAAAAAAAAAAAAAAAAGAAGCCTAAAAGGGCAAAAATTAAAAGGCTGCTAAACAAATCCATCCATATAGGTCAGGGGCGGAGAGGGAGAGACTGTTTTTGACTGCCTTAAGTCAGGGGCTCTGGCAGCTTTATCTCAAAACTGTGATGACCTGAATTACATGAAGAGAAGTAATGGGAAGTTGATACACTTCATAATGCGCAACCAGTGTTTTGCCTCCTTTTAAACCACCAGTTTGCTTTTAGCATAGATCGGTTTGCGCCCTCGTTTTTATTTTCTGATTGCTTCTGTGTGCTTTCTGCGACAGGCTAGAGAGCAAATGTATCTGATTTCCCGGCTGTTGCTGTGGGCTTTACACATAGCAACAAGGAGAAAAAAAAACTTGTCTTTTTTTTTCTCTCATAGTAAGAAACAACCTGCAGCCTCAAAAATCACATCAAGAGGCACTGAGGGAGGGGAAAAGCTCTGCCCGCTTTCCTCTCGCAGTTGTGCCATGTATTATCAGCGGTGGTTGTTTTGCCTCATCTGTCCCACCAAAGCAGCCCTGAATAACCTCCCTGCTGTAAAATAATGCTCTGGCTTGTCCCTAGAAAATAAAAATTCAATCTCCAGGGCAGCTCCTGAGACTAGAGGGAGTAGAGAGAGCCAGGAACATGCAAATGCAGCGTTTATTTATTCATGGCTTAAACCTCCAAGTACTGAACTGCCTAGCTGCGTGAGTGCCTGCCCTCCCTCCCTTTCAGGCAAACTCAACCCGTGTGGTGGTGGGAAAACGTCAGCAGAGATGATGATGATGATGATGGTGGTGATAATGACTTAATTGAAATCTTCAAGCACGCTTAGCTCAGATTTAACAGCTCTAGTCCTTTTTTTTTTTTTAATTTGGCCCAATGACTCTTTGAGACAGGTATGGTCGATACTCATTCCCCCAATGGGGAAACTGAGGCAGGGCAGTGGAAGGGCTTGCCAAGGTGCAGGAAAGCTGAGTCAGAGCTTACATGAGCTTTTGAGAAACTCCCTCACAGTTCTCCATTTTGGTTTTTTTTTTTTTTCCTTCTCACAGAAACAGAGATTATGTAACTGTGTTGTCTGTCTCTTTGCCAGATCCCTCCTTGTTCGTGGTGTTTAGCCCATGGGGGCAGATTCACCCCCAGATGTGGGCACTTAAGAGATGTTCTGTGGAATTTGGCAGCTCTGCTGGGAGGAGGAGAAAGACCAAAGACTTCCTCCACTGGGAGAAAGCAGGGTGTGCTGAACCATATTACTACCCACCCGAGACTCCATAAAAGAGGGTGCTACCAGAAACCATCTTCAAAGTTCTGCCACTCCAGGAACATCTTGCAAAAGTGTTACCTGTGGGTGTTGTTCTCCTGGGCCTTCTTCACTGCAGGGATGAGTCCCAGGCTTATGGCCTCACCACACAGGGTGCTTTGGGGCTGGAGGGACAGAGAGGAGCACTTTGGCTTTGGGCTGGGAGGAATCCCTATTCCCTGGCCCCTAGAGGCTGTGCAGGCCTGCTCTGTGAGCACGTTGTCATCTGCTGAGATCAGAGATGGATTCCCCATCAGAGAAGACCTCTTTCAGGTCTACGTGAGGGTCCTTCCACCAAAACAAAAACTGGGCAAATGTGCTTTGCTGCCTACCAGGCTTGGTTTGAGCTCAAAGGATAGGAGTCACCTGTCCTTGCTTAGACACCCACGGCGTCTCAGGCTTAGACATGCCTTGAGGTGAGTCAGGGGAACACAAGTTGAGGCCAGCTGGCCCCAGAAAGTGCTGAAGGCTGCACAGGGAGCTGAGGGGTTTATGCTGTCTAATGTTCACATGGTTCCAAAAATCCCAAATACCCAGACCAAAGGGTGACAGGTACACTTGAAACTCCCAGCTGGTTGGTTTCCCTTGGGTACCCCATCCTGCCTGGCTGTGGGTTACCAAGTCATGAACAGGCAGCTTCCTTGTCCCCAAGTGATTAGACTGTCCTGAAACAGGCTAGTTACTGCACCAAATTTTTAGGCTGGAGAGGAAAAACTCTGCTGTCATTTGGGGTTTCCTCTGCCTCTCCTGTGCCTGGTGTAGGAGGAAACATAAAGAGACAGCAGGTCTTGCAGTTTGGGTGAGGACAGCAGCAGCACCCAGGGGAGAAAATATGGGAACAGGACAATTCAAAGTCACCTGGGAGGTGCTGACATCTTGCTTTGGTGCATTTTCCTTTGATTTGTCTCTAAAACAATCTGGGAGTGGGATGAGGGTGGGAGGTGTACCCAAGACTTACTATGAAAGGGATGGAGAAAAAAGGGAAATCATTTTCAGATGGTCATAAGGTCATAAGGCCACAAGTTATTTGTGTCCATAGGAGGACCAGCTGTTGAAGCTGGGACTCTTCTGTCCACAAAAGGCATCCATGGGAAAGGTTATGGCAAAGCCTCCAAAATGCAGAGTGTGGCTACGTAGAAAAGGACCACTCATCATCTTCTCCACCATGAGTTTGAGGGCATAAAAAAACCCTAGCAGGTGTCAGGATCAAAACAAACCAAAGGAAATGATTCTGCACCCAAAAAGGCCACTAGATCGGGCAGCTTTTTGTCACAGGATGTTGCAGATACTTAAAATTTACTCAGCTTCAAAAACAACTAAACAAATTAATGGGAGAAAAATCTACTGAAGGACTATTAAGTACAAGGACACTTCTGACTCAGGTAGTCTGAGCCACGAAAAATGTTGGAGGTTGAGGAAATATTCTGGGGAAGTATCACTTGTCCTTATGCCCTTCCAAGAGTAGACTTCCACGTAGGCAGATGCATGGCTAGACAGGCTGTTAGGGGACATTTCTGGATGTAAGAATATAGAAGCACCCAGCACTGAAACACGACGTCAGTCATGATAAGTTTGTTACCTTCTTGCATGAATCTGCCCCAAGATCTGGCTGTTGTGTTGTGCAAATCATCTCCTGGAAGCATGGAGTCCAGGGGGGTGGACACATGGCACCTGGCAGGTGGGGAAAGGAGATAGCACCCAGCAGGACCCATGCAGGCAGGTCCCTGGAGATAGGGTGATAGCAGGGGAATCGCTCGATGCAGTGCCTTGATAGAGCACCAGCTGCCAGCTCTTGAGCCAAGAAACTGAGCCTGAAGGCCTCAAGATAAGTTGAGGGCAGAGGGAAACCAGCCCATGATCTGGCAGTGAGAATTTCCAAATCTCCTTTTTCATTCCTGTGACACCGGAAAACAAGATCAAAAAGGAATATATTCAAAACAACTAATACATATACTGCATATGAGCAGACACAGGCCGGACTCAGGAACAACCACAAAACAAAAGCTGAAAGGCAAAACACAAACTTAATCCCAATACCTCGTAGATTGGGGAATCTTCGAAGCAGCGGTCAGGGAGAGGCATGCAAGCAAGGGATGCAACCAGCACAAGCAAAAGAGTCCTTGATAGAGAAAGAGACAGTGATAGAGTGTCTGAACCCGCTGTTCTTTGTCAGTATTTCAGGGATTCAAGCAGGCATAGTTTTCTGCTGTGTTTTGATCTTCTCCGACAGCAGGCCAGGAATCTCAGGCACCGTCAATAAGGTCCATCACAGACCTCTGTGAGGCTTCTCCAGACTTGTTTGCCTGTTAGGAAATTTGCATTAATTACCCTCCTGGTGATTCAGGCTCCTGCAGGAAAGTTCAGCCTCCTCCTCCTCACCATGCTTGGACTTTTCAGGGCTGGTGTAACGGTATTCCTCTCTATCCAGCCCAGTGCTGCTGGTCAGG
This sequence comes from Thinocorus orbignyianus, assembly GCA_013400375.1. Classification (NCBI taxonomy): domain Eukaryota; kingdom Metazoa; phylum Chordata; class Aves; order Ciconiiformes; family Thinocoridae; genus Thinocorus; species Thinocorus orbignyianus. The sequence continues at coordinate 426,855 of VXBW01007750.1, forward strand.
ACTTCACACCCACTGTGATGTGATTTCCAGAGCTCATAGCCTACCTGTGCATACAGATGAGTGGAACATTGCATCTACTACATGACCCCTGCAAGCATTTCTTTCATAAGAACATCCCATTGCCAGGGGACATTTAGATTCGATATTAGAAAAATTTCCTTCACTGAAAGGGTTGTCAAGGTTTGGGCCAGACCACCCAGGGAAGTGGTTGAGCCACCATTCCTGGAGGTATTTAATAAGACATGGTTATGTGGCACTTAGGGACACAGTTTAGTGGGAGCTGGCAGTTTTAGGCTAACAGTGGGACTCAATGACCTTAAAGGTCTTTTCCATGATTCTATTTTTTATAGGTGGCTGGAGGTGGAGGCTCTAAGGGAACATCTCCTACCCCATTCCCTCTCTGGAGCTTCCCACTCAAGGGAAGGTTGTTCAGCCACCCAGGCCTGTTGGCTGTGCCTGGGGTTCGGTGCTTACACGGCAGTTTGATTTCCTTTTTCTCAATCTGTTCATATTCGTTGTGGGAAGGGTCATGAAAAGGCCAAATTCAGCCTCAGCAAAAAAAGGTCCAGCTCAACTCACTTGGCCCTCCCTCTGTTTCCCAATAGACACTCTGCTTTGTGGTCAGTCTTCAAGGCCCTGGGCAGGACCTGAGCTGTGCATCTTTAGCTAAGCCTAGCTGGCTGTGCATTTTAATGGAGCTACGGGCAGAAGATGACTGCGTTGCTGCTGGACACCCGCCCAGGGAGACCACCAGAAGTATGGCAGTGAGTGAGAGCACTTGTAAGCTCAGCTGATGGCAGCTCATAATGCACTGGAAGTGAAAGGTCCCAGCCCAGCATGGATCATGGTGTCGATGGGCAGCCAGTCCCTGAACCAGGAGTAGTGGGAGACCCAGAAAAGCTTCATACTCCCTCTCACTCACCTCCTGCAAAATGCTGTCCCTTCTTACTGCCCAAATACAAGAAGCTGGCTGCTCTGAAGCTAAAACCAGGGTCTGATGGACTCACCCATGAGTCCATCAGCTCATGAGGACTGCTGCTGCTGTGTGGGTTCCAGCTCATTCACCCCACTGCCAGTAGCTCATCCCCAGCAATGGGGACAGCCAGCAGGTCCTGCTTGATGGTCACGCACTCACAAGGGAAGGACCATCCTGCAGAGCTGACACTGCAGCAGAGGTGAAAGAGAAGCACTGGGGATGTCAGCTGGGGCTGTTGCCTCTCCCAGACATACGCAGGGTCCAACACCATCTCATGTGATGCTGATGGCCACACCATCTCAGCCACACTGTAATGCTTGAGACAGAGACATGTTGTGCACCAAGAATAACCTGAAACATAGGTTTTTTGCCTGACACAGAAACTGGCACCAAATGACATGGGTATTTCAGTTACATTCCTATCAATAAAGCAGTATGTCCCTAGATTGCTGCTTTGGACAACAGTCACTTCAGGCTTCAACTGAATCAGATCAGGAGCCTCTGAGGACCACAGCAGGTACCACCTCTGGTGTGTGCAGCTGGAGGACTGTGCCCATAGCTGGCAGGCTGAACAGGCTCACATATTTCTGCACACTGAGCCCAGAACGGGAGGCGTAAGATGACCTGAACAGTTGGTTACACAAACTCTTTGGAAATGCAAACCACTGTCTGACAGGCATAAGGTCACAGCCCGTCACCCTCCCCAGGCCCTGGAATCACAGCTGAAATAGCATTGTAATGCGCTTATAATTTATTCATCAGCTGAATGAGAGCAGCAGCAGGCATTTTGATGGCACTCTTTTATCAAACCCCTGTGATGGACTTCATCCATTTTAAAAGAGCAAAATAGAGTAGAAAAGGGGAAAGAAAAAAAAAAAGGAGAAAAAAAAAAGGACAACTTTATTCCATTGAAATTTAAACAAGCCAGGAAACGGGCAAATCAAAATAAAGTTTAAAAAACTTCCACTGAAGATTTTTTCCTCTTTGCTTTTCTTCTGTTTTGTTCTGAATCTTCCAAACTTTGCATTTCTTTGCTGGTGGATACTTTGATGCAGGAGGCTCCCATTAACCCAGATGCTGCTGACTGATGCTCAAAAGCATCTTTTCATCCCTGTGATAAGATCTGCCTGAGGACTGACTCGCTCCATTTTCAGGTGAAAAAGAGCCAAAAGGTGAATTGCGGGCAAACTTCTGTTCTCAAAGACTCGCAGTTGCTTCCCTTGAGGGATGCTCCACTCCCCAAACACAGGAACCTACACAGGTGCCAATGTGAAGGCCAGGACTCCTGTATGCCCATTCTGTTTTCCGGGAGGTGAGGACTGGCCCATGCAGTACCACTGCCTTACTCACCTGGACAGCACAGCAGATAATTGCACTTTGATTTCGTTTGTTAAAATAACTGGGGGGAAGAGGAAGAGAGAGGATTTTTCCTTGGCAACAGGGCATCAGTCCCTGGGTTGAGATCCAGTCACCATGGTGCTTGTCTGCCCTCTGGTCAGAGGCTGAGGTATCTGACACAAATAATAGATGTAACACCAGATTCCTCTGTTGCTGGTTTCTCCAGGGCTGAGAAACCAGCCTGTGAAGCCCAAAGTTGGGCTGCCAACACCAGTCGGGCCTTGGATGGAGATCTGCATTCAGCTTGGGCAATGGCACTCTAGTAAGGAGGTAGAGGAAATAATTCTGGTCCTTCTCTCTGTCTTCCATATCCCTATAGTGGTCTGGTCAAGAAGAAATGGGATGAGATTCAGGCTGGAGGAAGCACCCAGCAGCTCTCTAAAAAGGAGGTGAGCTAAGCCCAGAGACACATTAAGGAGGAAGTGAATCTCCACTTTGGGCAGTTTGGACAAATATTAAAGTACTTGTTGGTCTTGGGTTGCTATGAGCAAACTGAAACTGTCTTGGGGCATGATGGTGGTGAGGTGGACTTCCAAATGTCCTGCTCTGCTTCAGGGCAGCCTAAGGAAGAGCTGTAGGTGGTTGGAGTTACAAGGGGCTCCTGGTGGGTCTTTAAGTGGTTCATAGGGGAAATAAGCAGAGCTCCTATCCTCTCCATAATCTTCTCCATCACAGGAGCATCCATCTGACGTGCCATTGGCAAGACAGTCTAGCCCAGAGTCCCCAAGATCCCTGCCTGTGCCTTGCCAGAGCACAGGAGTAGGGAGGAGGCAGCAGGAGAGGAGACAGTGTCATCTTTTAGCCCAGGCAAGTCCTGTTCCGTAGGGGAAGGAGCAGCTGTCTGATCCTTTGAGCCACTCAAGAAAGAAATTGGATAAAACAGTGAAGAATATCATCTCCTCCCCCAAGAACAGAGTCACGTAGGTAGGACCTACTCCATCTTCCCACCTATTGTCCCCTCTCTCTGCCAGCTCATGGGGCAGTAACCCTCTAATGTGACACCAAGACGGCATTTGCATTTTCAAAGCTTCTGTTGTTGCTAAGCAGAGGCATCACCTCTCAGTTTGTCATCCTGCATGAACGTGGCTGGCAGGAAGGAGGAAAGAGAAGAGGAAGAGAGATATTAAAAATAGATGATGAGAACAAAGCCGAAAAGACTTGAAGAGAAGTTTTCATCTCAGATTTACGTAAGGTATGAGTGGCATCTTGAGGTCCAGCTTGCAGCAACAAGTTCTGCTGCCAGGGGCTGAATTGACGGCATCTGTAGCATCATCTCCTGGAGAGACTTGCCCTTCCTGGAGCTGTGTTTTCGTACACTGCATCCTATTTCTTATTCTCTGAGACTGAAGAACAAACTAATTTCTTCAGGTGAAACAAAAAAATGGTGATCAGGAGGGAACAACATGGCTTGTGGCACAGCACGTCCCACAGAGAACCCTACTCATAGGCGGGCAGTGACCATCCATGAGAGGATAGCTAAAGGAGGAGATGGAGGGGGTTTTAGCCTTTCATTGCAGTATATTGGAGCTGAGTAAAAGGGAGAAATGCTGTTATGTTAAATCAAAAAGTTAGGTCCATCCTGGGGTAGCCTGGGCTAGGGGCAGGGGACACCAGGCCAAGCAGCTGAGCTTCCCTGGGCCCATGAGCAGAAGAAACACAGGCAGGAGCCTTGGAGGGGGCTGCCCGGGTTTCAAGGTGCTCTGTTGCTTCAGCAGCTTTTATTTTCTGTGAGCAGTGTATGTTTTTGTCAGAGTGAGGAAAAAAAATTGGGGTGGGGGGGAAAGACCAATATTCTCTTTCAAAGCAGGCCTGATTTAAAAATTTCAGCCTGCCCTGTTGAATACACCAGGGCTTTCTTTATTTTCTGCCTTGCATGATTACCTCTTTCGTTAACATTCGAGACAGGCAGTAGGTAGAGATAAGTCTTGAATAGCTCCAAACTTTGCTTCTCCCATCTCTCCCAGTTTTAGGCTGGTTCACACAAAGCCTGCGCTAGAGGCTGGCTGCAAGGAAAGGTGTTTCCATTAACACAGAAGAAGGGGCAGCTCAATCCCATCAAGACTCAGCTCCTGCCTGTCCAACCATCCCAACATTTTCCTCCCAGTCGCAGCAAAGCTGTGTGCCACCAGCGAGCTGGGATGCCACATCAATGGAGCAGAGCAGGCAAGTCCTTCCTGGCTGGTATCAACAAGGAAGGTCGGTGTGGCCCTCGGGGTCAGATGCATCATTAGACTCATTAGCAATGCACATGGGGCACATGGAAGGGCAGCTGGAAGAGGGCACTGGGGCTGGGGTGTTTGGAAATGGTGGTCCCCATGACATTAAACCTGGGTGTTTGGGGGTGGGGATGGAGGTGTGAATGGGGCTGACAGAGTTTGCTGAGCAGGGAGTACTAGTGAGCAGCTGGGACCGGGCTCTTGGGACTGGGCAGGACTGGGATGAAGCCAAAGACTCATTACTGACCTCCATTACAGGGCTGGGCAGGATGTGGAGAGCAGAGGTAAAATGCTTTCTCTCTTCTGGAGGAAGCACTGCTGAGAGCATCATGACTGGAACCCTCCCAGAGGTGACCCAGGTGTTGAGACCAAAGAAGAGTGGCCAAACCCAGCAGTGATGGAAGTACCAGCCACCCAGGAAGACTGGCACCAAAGCTTGATTGCTTATTGACAGAACATTATGTCCATCAACTCAAGGCTCTGGTTTTATCTTCTACCAGAAAACACACCTAGCAGGGTACAGCACAGCCACCGAGGAGCTCCTCCAGAGAACAGCATTTGGGCCACACAAGCATTCGTGATCCCACCCTGCAGCCCCCAGGCTGAGGATGTGAGGGCAGAATTAAGCAACTTTCTGTAACTCTGAGTCACTTCAGGATGGTAAGAAGCGAGTGATGGTGGGTGACCTGTGCCTGTGTACAGCAAAACAAGACTTTTCACACGGTAGCTGGGCAAGCCAGGCATGGACAAGGGATGTTCCTCCAGATTACCTCCATGGCAGTGAATGAGAGCTCAGCCCAGCCCACAACAAAGCCTGTGCCAGTTTCCACAGGGACAGTTTCTAGGGTGACGTGGAATTTTGCAAGGGACTGTGCCCCTGGCATGTCAAGCTGGAGTACGCAGAGTCACAGAATCATTTAGGTGGGAAAAGACCTTTAACATCATTGAGTTCAAGCGAGTACAGCCTGTAGGTGGTTGCACAGCCTGGACAGGACAGCTGTACTGGCTCTGGAGCATCTTTGGAGAAGGCAGTGTGGGTCCCCTTGAGGCAAGCCCAAGAGGCAGGAGGAGAGCAAGCAGAGCAGTCCCAGGGATGAGCAGGAGATGCCATGCTTGCCACTGGGCCAACAGCAAATTTGTCCTGGTAGCAGCTGGTGCGCAGGGAAAACCATCTGCATCCTGCTCTCCTCCCTGGGCAAAGGTCTGGAGAAGGAGCGATGGCTGCCAAGTGCCAGGTAGACACTTCAAGGTCCATCTGTAGCACAGGCTGTCCCAGCAGCATGATCCCCCACCAGCACAGGCAGTCCCTGCTGTTGATCCTTTGCCTTCAGGGAAGGGGCAGAAGATTGGTCTAATGGTCACCCATGCCCATGGGACTGTCCACAGATGGGAAAGCAGTGAGAGGTGGTGGGGGCAAGAGAGAGGGTTAAAGCTACATAAGGATGTGGGGGTGATGGGACATACCATCCAACCTGTTTCTCCAAAGAGCAGGAGGCTCTCTGAGGTGGACCAAGCCCTGCCATGTGCAGAAGGATGAAGGAAATGCCAAGCAGAAATGGGTTCCAAGATATCTCAAACATGAGGTGTCCAAAGGATTCCATTCCTTTCTGCCTGATAACTATGGAACTCGTTATTGTCTAAATAAATCTCCTGCCCCTCTGGACGTCATCAGGTGGATGGATGGAGTAACATCCTGCAGCAGCAAGTCCCACATCTCATGAAATAAATATTCCCCATTATCGGTCCCTGCTGCCTCGACAGTTCCCTGGTTCTTGCTGTCTGTCATCGCTTTCTTCATTTAATTAATTTCTAAAGTAAATATTCCTCAATCTTTCTCTACACAGCAGCATCTCAGGGTCTTGTACCATTCCAACCCTGGACTCTGTGTCACCCAACGCCATGGGTTTATGGCATTACAAGATGAATAAACATGAAAATGTGTATGAAACATGAAAAAAATCCCCAATTTTTATTTGAACACGAGTCCACAGACAGCAGGATTTCCTTCAAAGATCTCTGACATGTGGGGGGAGGGGAGGGAGATACTGCAAATAGTTTAGAAGTCATCACAGCCTAATAGTTATTTAAATTATCCCTGCTAGGACCAACTGCATGAATTCTTTATTTTGATTAATTCTTTACTTTGATTAATTCTTTACTCCCTTGCTTTCCCTGATTTATTTATGTGTGTATATATATATATATTATTTTATTTTATTTTTTAATAAGGAATAATATTTAACGCTGCGTGTGAAGGACTTGCTCGGGAGTTGGCACTGGGGGGGTCAGTGCCTCCTTGTC